>PVJN01018472.1:0-38877 GCA_004026805.1 Lasiurus borealis
ATTTACAGACACAAATCAATGAACATGGTAATCCCAATGAATATGACAGATACTCCTGTTACGGAATATTGCTGCGGTTGAGGATCATTACCTTCACAGCACCAGATACATCACATCTAAAGCAGTAGGAAGCGTCAAGTGTAGACCGGCATTACAAGCAATGACTATTCATTTAGGCTCTGGGAGCAAAAGGCAACCCCATTTTCCCCTCTCAGAATTTTTTCTCCTTTCAAAAAAAAGGGGGGGGGGTTAAAGGAGGGGGAAAACATAATTTAAAGGACTATTAAAAGCAGTTCAGAAAGAATAAAAATTAAAGAGATATTAAGGTAATCCACCCAAATATACTAGCGGATATGCCAGAGCAAATTCACCAAAACCAAACCTCTTAATTTCATAGTAAACGTGTTCTTAAAAATCTGGAAATAGTCTATTGATATTTTGTGTCACACGTTTACTCTGAGATTCAGGGATTAAGAGGAAAAGGAACCTAAGTGTTTTAAGGCACAGGTTAAGAACCAATCTCAGACGTGGTAGTAAAAAGCAAGCTGGTTTTGTATGCAAATAAAGAAATCTCAGAAAAAAATAGTTTTAATTATAAAATGCTCCTGCAGAGCACACAACAGCATGTGACATGGTCCAAGACTATCTCTGTGAAGAGTCAGGGTAACCACACCAAGAGGCAGAAATAAACATTAAAGAAAGGATAGAGGCAGGTTAGAGAGCAACCAAAGGACGTGTTTGCATGCATATTAGCATAACCAATGGATAGACACTGGGGTGGGAATGGTGGGAGGAGGAGGATCAACTGGGGGAAAAGGAAACATGTAAAACGTAAAATAAAAACAATAAATAAAGATATAAAATGTTGTTTACAGAGGGATCCAGAAAACTCAATATATCTTAATTTTAAATAAAACATTTGATTAAAGGATGTGCAAAAAAAAGATAGGGGAAGGGCGGGTTATCTCTAAGAGCTAACAACTTTGTGGAAAACTAGAATCAATTATTGGGAAAGGATAAAAGGTAAAACCAGGCTCATCTTAAAGGCATTCTTCCTTAAAATTTACTAACCCTGTTTTTCCTTCTTTGCCATCTTTCTTTGGACTGTTTCACAGTACATAAACTAGTTTTACTCTGATTTTTTCTGGGCACATCTTTTTTCTTCTGCTTACTCTACCCACCATTTCAAGAAATGAAAAATATTTCCCTCCCAATATAATTCTTCATTTATCCAAATTATTTTTTCCTGCTTAGGAACAACTCTGCAGACAAAATTTCTGTAAGTGGAAATTACATACAAAATATCTAAACTCTTAGAACAAAATGTATCTATCCAGTGTAGGGGATGCAAGGTATAGGGCAGTAGTCGGCAAACTCAGTCAACAGGGCCAAATATCAACAGTACAACGATTGAAATTTTTTTAAGAGCCAAATTTTGCCGAAACCGGTTTGGCTCAGTGGATAGAGCATCGGCCTGGGGACTGAAAGGTCCCAGGTTCGATTCCAGTCAAGGGCATGTATCTTGGCTGCGGGCACATTCCCAGTAGGAGGTGTGCAGGAGGCGGCTGGTTGATGTCTCTCATCAATGTTTCTGATTCTCTATCCCTCTCCCTTTCTCTGTAAAAAATTAATAAAAATATATATTTAAGAGCCAAATTTTTTAAACTTAGACTTCTTCTAATGCCACTTCTTCAAAATAGACTCGCCCAAGCCGTGGTATTTTGTGGAAGAGCCTCACTCAAGGGGCCAAAGAGCCGCACGTGGCTCGCAAGATGGAGTTTGCTGACCACAGCTATAGGAGAAATAAACATAGAAAGGACACAGAGGTCCTCTTATTACATTGTATTTCTGCTTCCCCCTTTACAAGGCATGCACCCCCAACACACACACACACACACACACACACACTGTTTTCTGGAAAGCAGGAGCCTGTTGAACCACCTGATTCTATTTCCCCTGAGATCAAAAACAAGCGGACTACAAATAAACTTGGAAATAAAGGGAGATCCAATATTAAAAACCATTTCTCAATCCCTCGCTCCTGCTCCTAGCGTTTTAAAAAGGAGGACTTTGGCGCCCCCTTTTCAGAAATACACAGAAGTGCTGGGACAACTGACTGTCAACAGGTCTCTGGGAAGCTCTGAATGTGTGTCTGTTCAGAAACTGAAGCCAGGATTTCAAACGGGACTGCAAGTGCCCAAAGTGTCCGAGAACAAGGCGAGTCAACTTGGGGAAGGAAGGAGCTGGCCATTAAGAAGAAAAAAGATGTCTCATTGTTACTCAATGAGACCAGTGTCCTTTAATAACTTCACTCAAGTTTGCTAGGTTTGTTTCAACATCTCTTAAAGCTACATATGTATAATCATCAGACAGATGCCATACTCGTACTGCAGCCATGTGATCTACAAAATGTTTAAATATGTACATCCCATTTTCCCCATAAACCATAATAATACCCTAAGACATTCCATTAGCTCAGTATCAACCTTTGGCACTCTCATACCAAAACCAAAACCAAGGCAAAAATCCTTTGAAGGAACATTTACGCTGATTTTCTTTTCCAAAAACAATGAGGATATTTGTTTTCCCATAAAGGAATAAGTAAATAGAAAAGCCGGGGGGCGGGGGGGGGGGGGAAGGGGGTACACGGAACAGGGGCCTCTGCTTTACACAGAGGCCTGTCAGCCGAAGGAAACGGGGTCGGAGGACCAGCATGCTTTCGCCAGGGCAGGACACGCTCTGGGAGCAACGGGTGGGGCCTGTCCTAAAAACGCACAGTGAGCAGAAGGCAGCCAAGGGGAGAAGAAGAGCCTCCTGTGAGCACCCACTGTGGGCTGCACTCCATGACATTTAGTCATCGCATAGCACACACTGAAGTGATAAAGCTTCTTGTTTATTACAGAACTAATAAGCACAGGGCAGAATTCCCATCTCTGGTGAGACTCTATGTCACTCTCTCATACAAAAAGTTCCATATGCCACAACGGGTCAGAGCAGACACACATGACTAACCTCCTGTGACTAGGTCTCTTCTCCCTCGGTCCCCTCCTTCTCCCCAATACGCACACACTTGACACCCCACCAGCACAAAACTGACAACCATTTCCTAAATTCTCATACCACCTCAAGCCTATCCCACCTTGGCACATCGCAGTCCCTTGCCCGCTGACAGTCCTCACAACTCCTAGTTACCTTCACACCCCAGCTGAGAGAGCACCTCTTCCCAGAAGCCTTCCCTGACCACACAGGCCCCAGAAAGTTGCACCCTCATCTCTGTAACTTGCCCGTCCTCCTTTCATATGCGCATCCCCCGTGCCTCGCAGTTTCTGGCACACAGCAAGCACTGAACAGGATTTGTTGCGTTAAGCTGGGCTGGTTTGAGTACAACTTCCAAATGGAGGAGCTGGGGAAACTCTGCTGGCCCTCAAGGAGCGATGACAGCAGTAAACGCCTTGATAAAGTGTAAAATAACATTTATTGCCTAATTTACCATACTGAGTGAATCTAAGACAAACTCAAATATAAAGCAAGCTCAATTTTCAAAAAGAAAAAAAGGCTTTATACCCACAAAACCATGTCCTATTATACATCCTCGTCTGGTCCAAATCTCTGTGATACTGTGAGAGTGAAATGCTCTCCTCGGATTTCTGCATTTTATTACCAAAGCTCCCTGTCTCGTCAGTAGTTTCCACGTAGCCGCTCCTTAGCAATCTCCACCACGGCTGCCTTTCTCAGCCCACCCACAGTTACTGAGTGGCCAGTGAGGCTTCCAGAACAAAGCTCTTTAAAACAGAAAAACGAGATGCAATTCAGCGACCAGAATTGAGAGAGATGACTGTGCAAGACAGTGTTTATGGCTATCTAGTTACCCACTGACTTACCTCCTTCATCCACTGTCTTCCCCCCAAACTCCCTGAGCTCACCCCACCACCCACACCCCCACCGGGCCCAATCACTCCCACTCCCCAAAGAACCAAACCTCCCAGCAGCGAAGCTGTATGTGGAGAGAGACAAGAAGAGGGAAGGAGACACAGGTCAGCCCTCGCTCATCCACCGGGGCCAGGAACTGCTCTGCACTGCCTCGCCTGGCTGCCCTGTTGGGTGCTCATTGAAAGAATTTCTCCTGCCTGGCTGGGTGGCTCAGTTGTTTGGAGCATCATCCTGTACCCCAAACAACTACGGGTTTGATTCCCAGTCAAGGCACATACCTAGGTTGTAGGTTCAATCCCCAGTGAGGGCGCATATGGGAGGCAATCGATCAATGTTTCTCTCTTTCCCTTTCTCTCTCTCGAAAATCAATGAAAACATATCCTCAGGTGAGGATTCAAAAGAAAAAAAGAATTCCTCCTTTAACAAATGCCTCTGTGTGTCCCAGAAAGCACAGTCTGCTCCCATCTGACTGTCCGGGACTGCCTCACCCACGAGCTTCAAGATGCCACTGTGGGTGCCCACACTGCTGACCTCCAGAAGAAGGGGGTTGTAGGCACAAATGCCACCAGTAGCCACATCTCCAGCCAATCTTCTTTAAATGACATGCCTGTTAGTAATAACAGGACTTTGGCTTAAATTTTTAAAAAAGAACAACTTCTATGAACAATGTAAAATATAGCCCTGAAACTCAAAAACCAGAGCAGCATACAGGGCATTCATAACTGAAAAGAGCTCAAGGAAAATAACATCAGTACCCCAATAAAAAATGAGACAGCAGTACACACACACACAAAGGCAGAGACCTATACACATTCAGAAACACTGTTCAAGATCACTATTAATCAAAGAAATAGAAATTGAAATTAAATAACCTTTTTTTGCCTTTAGATGAGCAAAGAGTAAAAAGAATAATACCCAATGCTAACAAAGATGTGGTAAATGGGCACTCTAACATACCTGTAGAAGCCAAAATGGGTAGATCTTTTCTAATGGGCGATTTACAAGTAGCTATTAGAAAACATAAAGCTATTAATACCCTTCAAACCAGCAATTCTACTGCTAGAGAGTTATCCTAAAGAAATTAATGGACAAGTACCTAAATTACGTATATAATTATGTATATTTTAAAAATCACTATTTAGATTAGCAACAAAAAAAAATAGAAAAACTGGAGGTAAAGATTCGAAAGATATGGAAAATAATACTATATACACATTTATTAAACATGACAATATTTTTTGGCAATGGAAAGATGTCCATCCTACATAATAAAAGGCCAATATGCAAATCAACCAAACAGCAGAACAACCAGTCGCTATGATGCGCACTGACCACCAGGGGGCAGAAGCTCAATGCAGGGGCTGTCCCCCGGTGGTCAGTGTGCTCCCACAGGGGGAGCGCCTCTCAGCCAGAAGCCAGGCTCACGGCTGGTGAGCACAGCGGCAGTGGCAGGAGACACTCCCGCCTCCACAGCAGCACTCAGGCTGTCCGACTGGCAGCTCCCCGACTGTGAGAGCACAGGCCAGACTGAGGGGACTCACTCCCTAGTGCACAAATCTCGTGCACCAGGCCTCTAGGGATCTAATATTAATTGGGGGATGACATGATCCAAAGCAATATTAACAAATATGCTTATACAATACACATTATACAATCTTGAAGAACATAAAATATTATCCTTATTTCTGGTTGCTATTTACTTTCTGCTTACTTTTTTTTCTTTCTGTTTTTTTCTTCAAGGACCATGAATTAATTGCAATTTTTGATGGTACAGATTTAGATAAAAATGAGACTTTGACACTGCGGAAGCAGGGGAGGAAAAAAAAGCAAAAAGACCAAGACCTCACCAGCTGTCACAGTCTGGCTGGGTAACAGCAGCAGCATGCCGCTTACGCCTGAAATCTGTATACAGGGGCCTGCCGGTCAATCCATGCACGAGTCAATAGTCCCAAGTAACAACAGTAATCAATCATCACAAACAAATAAATACACTCTGTTTCTCTACCGGCGTCCTTCCTTAGGATGCTCGTAGAGGTAAAAATCATCCTCATAATGAAGTCCTTTGAGCATATCAGTGCCAAGCCAGGTCCCACTTATCCAGAAGTCCACCCCATGGCCAAAAAACCACTGAGAGGGCACAACACAGTGCTGAAGGAATTTCGAAGCAGTCACATCAGTTTTGTCTGTTCTCCAGACATGGCAGGTAGCAGCCATCCTGTTTTACGAAGCAGGGAGACTAAACCCCAGTGAGGAATTTATCTCACACAGCCAGAGATTAGCAAACCTGGGAATGTGTGCCCAGACCATCTGAATTTAAAGTGGCCAATGTGGCCAGTGTGGCTCAGCTGGTTGCGTGTTGTCCTGTGCACCTAAAGATTGCTGGTTTGATTCCAGTCAGAGTACATGCCCTGGTTGCAGGCTTGATCATGAATGAGGTCAATGTTTTCTCTCTCTAAAATCCCTTCTTCTCTCTCTAAAATCAATAAAAACATTTCTGAAAAAATAAAAATAAATTTAAAAAATAAAGTGTCCCACATTCCTTCCATTCCACCATGTTACCTCTTAAAAAACAAAGCCAAGAGCTTAAAATCAAGATTAGCAAGTAAGCATGAAAGCAGCTGTATTTTCTTAGCTCCCCACCCCCAAAAAAAGCATGCTATCTAACTTTTCTTTGGATTTCAGCAAAACAATTACCACACATCTGGATATAGTTCATTTGTGTTGTTTTGCTTAGAAATTCAAATGAGACTGGGATTTTAGTTAAATGTTTTAAATGATTAAACAGATGCCATTCACTGTTTAGCAATACCACTCAGGGTCTGTTATGAGTCTTTATTTTAAAATGGCCCATTCTAAACAAATTAGTCTCCATTTTCTAAAACCACTGAAGGTGTTTATCAGCATTAGTAGCTCAATTTGAACCTAACTTTTCCTGAGAGAACCCAACTCAGGAACAAAATATGCAATGTATAAAAAAAGTTTACCACCTAAGATATGCTTTTACTTGCTCTATTTATTTAAAAAGGCCTTCATTTGTATGTATTTTTTAAAACATGAAACATTTTTATATCCATTGAAATACTAAATCAAACAGCAATTCTAGAAACTATGTCATCAGACATACTGAAGAAACAACATAGGACTGAAATAATCTTCTAAAACCTGCTGCTCTAAGTCAAACTCTAGGAAGGTTCTGAAAGCCAGCAGGTAGAAATCTGCTTTAAGGCCAATGCTCACAGACTCTCAGACGGGCTGGGGAAAATGTATAAAGGCCTTTTAGGACCTGGACCCTAACCTTAAGTGGCATAAGTATTTCCCCATTTTACAAGCAAGGAAACAGAGGCTCAGCTAATTTAAAGGTAATACAGTCATTAAGAAGTGGAGCCAAGCCCTGACCGGTTTGGCTCAGTGGATAGAGCGTCGGCCTGCGGACTGAAGGGTCCCAGATTCGGTTCAGTCAAGGACATGTACCTTGAGTTGCGGGCACATCCCCTATGGCGGGTGTGCAGGAGGCAGCTGATTGATGTTTCTAACTCTCTATTCCTCTCCCTTCCTCTCTGTAAAAAAAATCAATAAAATATATTTAAAAACAAAAAAGAAGTGGAGCCAAGCCCTGACCATTTTGGCTCAGTGGATAGAGTGTCAGCCTGTGGACTGAAGGGTCCCAGGTTCGATTCTGGTCAAGGTCATGTACTTTGGTTGCAGGCACATCCTCAGTAGGAGGTGTACAGGAGGCAGCTAATAGATGTTTCTAACTCTCTATTCCTCTCCCTTCCTCTCTGTAAAAAAAATCAATAAAATATATATTAAAAAAAAAAAAAAAGTGGAGCCAAGAGTCAAACCTCAGTCTTGTGGTTCTTCAGCCCATGCACTGAGGACAACTTCCAACTCCTTCCTTCAAACAAACCATGCCAGGTGCCCACTTGGCAACAACTCTGGAAACACACAGATGGGACAGCAGTGGCACTTCCTCAGTTTCCCCCAGCACATCACTGAGGTCCCTCTCCCAGCCCCACAAGGCTGACAAGCGACTCCAGGAAGCATCATCCCGTCATGCACAATGTGAACGCCGGGCCTGAAACTGCAGCGAAGCAGCCCTATGCCCCAGCTCCCTCCCGCACACAAAGGGGATGAAGACTGAATGTGTCTTCCTCACAGGGTGGCCGGAGACTTGAAGGAGAGGACATGTGAAAACTGAATCCCTGGCACACAGTAAAAGCGCAATAAAAGCTAGCTACTGTGATTATTTAAGACAAAGTCCTCGTCCTCCAAGACCATCTTATACAGCCATTCTCAAGGCTGGCAGCTTTCATGGAAACACGGGTCTTCAAAAACCTCTTCTCTCAAAGTCATGAAGTTCTGAGAACCAGCAGGATTCCTACTGCTTTTCCCCACATCAATTTAACCAGATCTTTTCCGAGAGAAAAAAAAAGCTGTTCCTCCCACTAAGGAGTCCACTGTAAGCACCCGGGACCCGCCTGGCACTGTGACCCGCCAGGTGTAAGATATATACCGAGATAAGAGACACGCACCGCTCTCATTCATCAGTGTCAGCTCTCCCCGACAGAGCGCTTACTCACACTTGCTCATTGTCAGTCCACTGGCCACTCGTCCCGGGTGAAATTTGGTGCTTCCCACCGCCACGAACCGGGATCATTTTTCACTCGGTTCCTGTCTACAGGGCCGAGTCTCTGGCGGCTGGGGCTTGCTCTGGAGGCCAATGCTGCCAATGTGTGAAGAGCTGATTTATGAATATAAAACAGTGTTGGTGCCAGGGGACCGCGTTCAGCCACTAGAGAGCACTGGAACACCTCTCAGGCTGGGGAAAATTCCGACAGCGACTGGAAGCGGTTTAATTGTATGCATGCATTTCATTACAAGTCGTGGCCAAAAGCTTCCAGGCGAGGCAGGCTAAGCAATCAGACAATCTTGCATGGGTTGCTGAAATCCAGATTTGTCCTTTGTCAGCATAAACAGTTTAATTTGATGTTTTCACTCCTGAGTAAGCACTGAGTATTACATTTAAACCCCTCGTGAGGGGAAGAATGCTTCCTTTTCATCAGCAAATGTACCTCAATGTCAGAGTCTATCTTTTATTCCCAATGAATAACAAAAATATTCCATTTAATATGCTTAGAAATAGATTTCTTAAAGCATCCAACATTTCACTCAAAATTAATTTCTCAAAAAAGGGCAGTTCTTTTTCTAAATATAATGTAGGCAAAAACGAGTTAAATTTTACTCTAAGTAAATAATTTAAAATACCACCTTAAGGGAACAGGGATTTTTTTTATAATTGTAAGTGCAACTTCTCATCGACCTGACAGGTTATAGACACTTATTTTTAAGAAAAGACTAACAATCAGGGCATCCAGGCCTAAAGTGTGAAAGGTTTTATTTTTATTAATGTATTTTAATGAAATGTCACAAGATACGAGGACAGAAAATGGTTCTGTTTTAAACACAGGAGCCGCCTAACCCCATGTTTAGGGGGTAAGACCGAGGATGAAAATTATGCCTCTCTTAAGCAGACTCCGACATCCTCAGGCTCTGCCAAGAAACAGTCTCTCAGTCAGCAAGTGCTCTGCTGGGCACAGGGCACACACTTCCCCTCCTACAGTCTAACAACGAAGTCTACTGCAGGTGCTCAAGGTAGTCTCAGCGGACAGGTCTTCCACAGGCATCCTTTCCTCTAGTCCACATTCCAAAGTAACTTCCCAAAGTGCAAGTGACTCAACTTTGCAGGTCTCCACCAAGTTTCATTTCCCTCAGAGCACTCCAGGGCAAATGACCACACAGATCAGTAATTTATAAAACACATCTCGTCTTAATCGTGAGTAAAGTTTATCTTCTCCATAGAGCCTTGGGCAAACACTTTTACAGAAATTCTACTTACTGTAAAAAATGTGCAAAGCTCTTTTACATCTATTTTCTCAATTCATCTGTAGACTAGTCTATTATCTCCATTTTACAGATGGAAAAATAAATAAATAAAGTTCAGAGAGGTGAAGGAACCTACACAAAATCACATAGC
This sequence comes from Lasiurus borealis, assembly GCA_004026805.1. NCBI lineage: Eukaryota > Metazoa > Chordata > Mammalia > Chiroptera > Vespertilionidae > Lasiurus > Lasiurus borealis. The sequence continues at coordinate 9,965 of PVJN01018472.1, forward strand.
TATAATGACAGAGCCGGCTGACACAAATCCCTAGTTCTAAGAACTCTGCGGTGAAAAGTCTTCTGATGCATAAAGTGACTTTCCACGTATCTAGCCAATAAGAAAGTAAGAGAGTGTCGAGCCTTATGAGAGTATAAAGGCACTTTTCTGTAGCAGAGCCAATTCTGAAACAAGGGCAGGTAAGAATGAACTAGTTACCTGAAGGGGGTTGAAAACAAAGGACTGCATTTAGCGGTTCTGAGACTCCTGGCCAGGACTTCCATTTGGTTGTAGACTAAGGACTGAACTCAAGTCAGAGCAGAAAAGACAGGAAGAGTAGCACCCTACGTATTAATTCAATACCTCACCATTTTGCCTACAATTTAAGATTTTTATGCAGTATCAATAACAAAGTCCACTCTCTAATTAGAACAGATTAAGAATTGGCGAGCGCTGGCTATATTACGTTCCCAGTATGTAACATGATGAATTTTAGAAGTAAATATTTTCTCATTTCCTAACAAAATGGCACCATCTATTGGCTTAGTACCACCTTTGCAGCAACCAGGAATCAAAATGCATTAAGTCAACTTTCATGAGCTTTTGGTTCCGTTTAAATCCTGGCATTTCATACCAGATAAATTTTTAAAATATACAATCTATGCATTGCACATTTTAAATCTTCTGAAATGCATCTTACACTAATCAAAGCAGGAAAAACTGCCAGAGAAATCCTAGTACACAGACCTGCACACAGAGAATGTGTTAGCACTAAAATTATCAAAACACCATGCACATACCACCACACTGTGCTACATCAAGACTCTGACATATGGTATTCCACTTAATCCGCACATTTCCCAGGGGACGGCTCCTCTAACCACCAGTTTACAGAAAAAGGCATCAATGCTCATACTCAAAAGCTAACATTGGACTTGGACTAGAACCCAGCTGGACTCCGAAGCCCAGCTCTCACTGTTCCACGCCACCTCAAAACGCAACGGAAAAGCAACATGTGCAAGGAAGAAACGCGTTCACACACACAATGACACTGCAGCATCCCCAAGATCACGCCTTGTGATCTTCCCAAGTCAAAGACAATCAGCTTTTTAGAAATGAGGTATCTGAGGTTCCAAGAGATTAAGTGACCAGCCCTAGTCAAGCAGGGCTGGGAAGGAAGCCAGGGCTTCCGGCTCCTTTTCTAGGATTACAGGTGATACCTCAGCTGGTTACAAAAAGTCTGCTCTGGACGGTCGCGTACTGTATGGACAAAGCTCCCGCCAATGCATGACCCCTGTCCCACAGAGAGCAGGGCCGGGCTCACTCCAGTGCTGGTTGGGACACATGCCTGCGGAACGTCCTGCAGAGTCACAGGGCCCATGAAAAGGATTTCCAGCAACACCAGAGCCATGAAGTCCACATGCCCTCTGAGAAGATGTCATGTAGGCTTCGGGACTACATACAGTGCTGCAGAGTTCACACCTGATCTAAGAGTTGAAAATAATGTGGAAAAAATGCTTTTCTTCTAGAGCAGTGGTTCTCAACCTTTTTTAATGCTGTGACCTTTTAATACCGTTCCTCGTGTTGTGGTGACCCCCAATCTTAAAATTATTTTCGTTGCTACTTCATAACTGTAATTTTGCTACTGTTAATGAATCATAATGTAAATATCTGTTTTCTGATGGTCTTAGGCTCTACAGCAGCGGTTCTCAACTTTTGGGTCGCGACCCACAGGTTGAAAACTGCTAGGAAGGTCGCCTAAGACCATCGGAAAACAGATATTTACATTATGATTCATTAACAGCAGCAAAATTACAGTTATGAAGTAGCAACGAAAATAATTTTAAGATTGGGGGTCACCACAACACGAGGAACGGTATTAAAAGGTCAGAGCATTAAAAAAGGTTGAGAACCGCTGCTCTAGAGTATTAATTTTATACAGTGCAGGAACATTTTCAAAATAGAGTCATGAGAACATACCAAAATATTTGCACAAAGGTTGTACTTCAGTGTAAAAACACAGAGAAAATGGCAGACCTGGATTCCCTGCCGTGGTTCTTATGTTCCAGATTAATTTCTGAGCCCTGTTTTTGCCCACAAGGTGAGACAGCAGCATGTTTACTACTCTGTCCTGCATCTTTTTAATCGCTAGGGGGCTCTGTAAATTGGGACTTGAGAGGTACACTCCAGTCATTAGGAAACTGCAGACCAGTTTATCCGGAGATGGAGTTTTACCTGAAAGGTCTGCCAGTGACCTAAGTCATCCCTGATGGTGCATACCAATGTTTACTCCTGCAGTCAGAATTCCTGAATTGTCCAAGGGCCTCATTTCCAGGAATGTCATACTTGAAATTGTATTCATACTAATTCTCTATGTGAATAAGCGGGCAAACACGAAACTTTTATATACCTTGCCAACGCTGCTCAAGGAACACCGCCAAACTAATAGCAAAAGATGGGCCCCAGGCTTCTCCTGACACCCCTTCAGTCTGCTTAATAAAGGAAAGCTGGCAAATTCAAAGAATACGCTAATTAATCTGAGAATGATAAGAACCCACATTTTGTCTATAAAAAAACAGAACCACAATCCTTTTCCCTTAGTGGAAAGAAAAGTCGAAGAATCTTGTCTGGCTTTCAACAATCAAACTAATCGATCATCTGAGTCTCTTAAAAGTTATTCTCTTCAAAAAGAAATAATTAAATAAAACTTGAGGGACCCCCATTTTTTGAGAATGAACCAAAAATCACATTTGCTCTGGACCACATGCCCCACACCACTCAGTAACACAGCCAAGGGGAACAGTCACAGTAAATGGGGGTCCCTCCCACATCATGCACCTCCCAGCTATGTGACCTCAGCATACCTGTGAGAGCCTCAACTTCCTCATTTGTAAGCACCCACCTCACAGTCGTGCAAAGATTCAGTCAGTAAAGCATCTCTAACCCTGCCGGTGCAGCAGCTGGGAGGCTGCAGCATGTGTGACGCTCTCACGGTCAACGTCACGTCCGTAAAAGGTTTTCGGACAGAAGCCGTCCCAGGGCCACACCATCTGGAGTTTGATAGATGCCTCTCCTCCGTGAACCCCCGGGAAGGCGAGTCCTCAGAGAAGAGGCTTCTGGACTGCGCTCAACGAGCTGTGCCAGCATGTTCACGATGCACACGGCAAGACAGGTGTCTTCTAGTCAATGGAAATTAAGAGTAGCCTTCAGGCGCCTGGCTAGTCGCCAACACAGGCCCTTGAGCAGACAAAATTTGGACACCCTTGTCTTATGGGTAATTTGTAACTTCCAGCTCTTACTGTCAAATCACTCAGAAATAAAAGATTAATTACAAAGGTATTTTCATTTCTTATCATTAAGAAAACCTATAATTTAACTCGAGCTTGAGAATTTGCATGAAATATTCATTTTCTCACTTAAGCTACGTTTAGGAAAAGCCTCAGTCCACAGTGAATGTCAGTACTCCTTGGGAATCATTCATTTTACCTACAGTTGGAGGTTTAGTTTGTAGCTCACCCAAAATTAGTAACATGAATTTAAACAAAGTCCACCGAGTTTTGGCAGTTCTGGCAAATCTCTCCCCAAATCCAGCTCCCCAGCTCCTCAGAGGGAAAAAAGGAACAAAAAGTGACAACAGAAGACGGCAGAGATGTGTACAAACCGGCTCAGAAGTGAACAATGGCTAAAAGAAAGACAAAGACAGAGCCAGGGCAGAACGAAAACTGTATTTTCTCTTACATTCTCTGGGAAAGGGCTTCCCTCTCAATGAACTCAGATTAGAAAAAAAATAAAAGCAAAAGTCATGTTGTCTTTGGGTGGTAGAATTGTGTATAATTTTTAAAATTTTCCTTTGATTCTAAAAAACTGTTTCAGTAAACATTGTGTTTAACGTGCAGGATGGAAAATCTGCACAAAAAGTGGTCAAAAGCATGCAAAACAAACACCCTTCAGGAATTTGTATCAATTATTTCAGTATTTAGAAGCAAGGCTTAATAGCGTAATGCAGTAACATCTGTAAGACAACCAAATCAAAGCAGCTGTGTTGTCCTGGGCTTGCTCGAGCTAGAAACAAGGGCTGAAATCCCAGCTTTGCCACTTACAGGCAGAGCAGTAAGAGGCAAATTACGAAATCGCTCCTTTAAGTTTCAGGTTTCTCCTCAATAAAATGGTAATGACAGCATCCCTTCCCCAGAATTTTAGCTGAAAAGAATGTAACAGCATGCTCTGGCACTGAGACACGCCGTAAGTGCTTTAAATGTGAACTAATACTAAGCTTTAAAAGGAAAAGGAAAACAGGGACCTATTACACATGCAATGCTCTGTGCTATCCCGGAGCCACACAAATGGAACACAGCCTAACCCAGCTCTCCGCCAGCGGTGCCGTAAAGTGCCGGCTCACACACGGTAACCGGCAGCTAAGGTTTCCAGCGCTGTTTCAGACGATCTTTGGCACGAGTGAGTGAGAGGACCAGAAAATTAAGCATCAACTATTCATAGAGTCACACAGGAGGCTGAGACTCTGGGAGTAAAACACAAATTCTACTCTCACGTTTTCACAGGGGCAGGAGAGACAATGGCTAGGGGAAGCAGAGACTGGAGGAGGCTGGAATCCTGGAATCCTGTTTCACACAAATGCCCTGAGGGGAACACAGTAACTCAGCCTGGGGCAGCCCCACAGAATGGCTTTTTTTTTTTTTTTTTTTTTGCTGGGATGAGGACTAGGAAGGCTCGGGCGGGTCTCTGAAGGCAGCAGCACTGCAGCAGTGGGTGTGAGCACCTGCTCAGGGGGGGCAAGGGGAACTACTGAACAAATGGGGGAGTGAGGGAGGATGGAAGGAAGGTCTAAAGCCCAAGTGGAAGGGACATGGCCCCACTGAAGGAGTTACTCCAACACTGAAGTCAAATGCCAGGAAGGGACTGGCACTGAGGAACACAGGAGAGGACAGATAACAGAGACCAGAATCAAGCTAACGGTTGGCTCGTTTCTGGGTGATCTCTCTAATGTCAGTGGCCATCTCTACTGCCGCTGGACCGTCCACACCCTCACCATTTCTGGCCAGAGGAATCTCCTTCCTGCCTCCAGACGCCGCATGACAATCTTCCCCCCACAGCTGTCACACTGCTCTTTCTAACCAGCAATTCTCCACCATCATTCCTGCTTGGGAACGTTATATAGGGATCTCCAGGACAAAATCAAGACAATTCAGTGTGATCACCGGGGCCTCTCTGGCCTACTTTACCTCTGCTCCCCTGAATACTATGTCTGCTTCTGCTGCACCCCTGCATGGAACACTCCTCCCACCCTATGCACCTGCCTCACCCATTTGCCGAACTCTGGTCTTTCCGTTCCATGACCACATCAGTCCCTTGTGCACCACAGGGCCTGAAAAGTCCTTCGCTTGGGGCAGAGAGTGGGAAAGCAAATTCCTAGCTAATTCCTACTTGTCATCTAGGCTGCGGCTGATGTTACTTCTTCCAGTCTTTCACCTGTAAGACTGGTTGGTTGTCATTATCTTATTCTCTTGGTAGGAGGAGAAATTACTGCAATCATTTTGCAGGGCAATTTGGTAACAGCTCTCAAAAGGTAAAACATACTATCTGGCCATCTGTCAGTTTTGGGGGCTGTCCAGAAGCTGTACTTGCTTCCTACATCTGGGGAACTCCACCACTGTATGAGGAGGTAACTGAGTTTCACCAATCAGAAGCACCCACTCTTCTCTACAAAGAACTCTCTGGTGGTGAGCAAGATGGCAGGGAAGACTGGGTTCCTGAGACAGCCAGGCAGCAAAGTGAGCAGCGAGCCAGGGAGATAACAAATACATTTGAATAAAACAACTCAAAACAATTCTAAAATTACTGTATCTTCATTTAAAAATAATTACAAAGATTCATCCATATGGAATCCAGGGGTAAATCATTCTCCTCACAAACACCACAAACAGGAAACAGCTACTGTATAAAAGCCTTTTAAGAGGCTACATAACACAATGGAATAGCAAAGTCTCAAACTGGCAATTTCCAAACTATTCAAGGCAGCAGTGCTCCTACTTCTGCAGAGCCAAATGTAAAAAACTGAAAATGCATCAGATAAAAAACAGCAGGAAAAACACCAGGTACACAGAACCTGTTCAAATTTCTAGACCTATACAATTTTTTAAAATGTTTTCACTGATTTTTTTAGAGAGAGAGGGAAAGAAACATCAATGAGAGAAACACTGATCAGCTATCTCCTGCATACTCCCTAGTGAGGATGGAGACTGCAACCCAGGCACATACCCTGATAGGGAATAGAACCAGTGACCTCTCAGTGCATGGGTCAATGCTTAACCAACTGAGCCACACCGGCCAGGGCTAGACATATACTATCTGACTCAGAAATCTATATATATAACCTATATATATAAAAGGCTAATATGTTAAGTGTATGACCATACGACCAGTCGCTATGACATGCACTGACCACCAGGGGGCAGACACTCTGCAGGAGTTGCTGAGCTGCAGTGATTTGGCAGCGGTGGTTCTCAAGTGATGCACCCCAAAACCAGAGAGGAGGGAGCCCGATTCCTCACGGGGCCATGCAATTCCACCTTCGGCAATGGGTTATGTTGTTGTTGCTGGGGCAGTGTCCACCCTGAATCTAGTTTACTGCACACTTGTGCTTTCATCCATATCCTATTCAACAGCAACTTTGCAGAGTGCCCTCTCACACTCCGGGACCCTTCAGGGGATGTAGGAGAGTCAGTTTTGGCCCAATCCCCACAGGCCAGGCCGAAAGAACCCACCTGCCAGAGGGACTCCACTCACTCCACAGATGCCTTTCAAGCCACGGCACTACCCCAGGTTCAGCAGGCTAGGGAGGTACCACAGGAGATTGGCTCCAGGGTGTGTCCATCTCGCCCACCACCAGCCCCCTTCTAATTAATTTCCTTTCAATGTGTACGAATCCATGAACAGAGTCACTCATTTAACATAAAATTTAGAACTTACCCCAATTCTTAACATAATTTTATCACTCTTTTCTTTTTGGTCATTAAAAAACTACTCTTGAGAAACCAAGATGGCAGCATAGGTGAACACCTAAACTGCTGCCTTGCACAACAATTTCAAAACTACAACTAAAAGACAGAACGGACATCATCCAGAACTACAGGAATCTGGCTGAGTGGAAATTCTACAACTAGAAGGAAAGAGAGGGGCTCACGGAGACTCAGAGGAGCTGCAAAAAGCTGAGGTACAGAGACACGTGCATAGAGAGGACAGTCGGCGAGTGCCTGGCTGGCTTCCTCTAGCAAGAGGGAGACAGAAACTCCCAACTGCACTGAACCCCAGTTCCAGGCGAGATTCATATGGGGAAAGTCTGGACTGTCGTGAAAAGGGAGGAGTGCACAGAAACTTAGGGGAGCTACAAAAGACAGAGGTCTGGAGGTGCGCGAGTACGCACACAGAGAACTGACTGCTGATTGTACCACTGGCTTTCTCTAGCAGGAGGAAGACAGAACCTCCCAATTGCGCTGAAATCCAGCTCCGACTGCACTGACCTCCCATTTCAGGTGAGACCCTGGGGACCCAAACTCATACGGGTCCTTGGAGCACATGGAAACTCAGAGGAGCCAGAAAGGCAAAGGTCTGGAGACATGCGAGTGTACAGAGAGGGCTGTAGCGATTACCGAGGACACTAAGACCCAGGGGCCGTGTAGGACAGGGTTGATGGGAAGCCAAAGCTATCTGCTCAGCCCTGAGATTCCATCCCATCCAAGCTGAACACAGAGGCTTTTGCAATTTTGCAAGTCTTGTATCATAAGCCTGACCCCAGCACAAAAGTTCTCCCGGCATAAACACAGCTGATCCTCACAGCCAATTGGCTTGAAGGTCAATTCTCCCCAGTAATACCAACAACAATTAAGACTTAACTAGAACAAGAGTGTACACACAGTCCACAAAGGGGTGCACCAAGCGAGCCCACCTAGCACACAAAGCTACTCTACCAACTCAGGGAAGCAGCAAAAATGAGAAGACAAAGGAACAGGTCACAAATGAAAGAAATGGGGGAAAACGAAACGACTGGATATAGAGTTCAAAACCACGGTTATAAGGTTTTTCAAGAATTTCCTTAAAAAGATGGATAAATTTAGCGAGACACAAGAGGAGATGAAAAAGGACAACTAGAGATGAAAAAGGACCAACCAGAAATTAAACATACATTGACTGAAATAAAAAATAGTATACAGAGACCTAACAGCAGACTAAAGGAACGCAAGAATCAAGTCAAAGATTTGAAATACAAAGAACCAAAAAACACTCAACTGGAAAAGCAAAAGAAAAAAGAATCCAAAAATATGAAGATAGTGTAAGGAGCCTCTGGGACAACTTCATGCATACCAACATCAGAATTATGGAGGTGCCAGAAGAAGAGACAGAGCAAGATATTGAAAACCTATTTGAAGAAATAATGACTGAAAACTTCCCCCACCTGGAAAGAAATAGACTTACAAGTCCAGGAAGCACACAGAACCCCAAACAAAAGGAATCCAAAGAGGACCACACCAAGACACATCATAATTAAAATGCCAAGAGCAAAAGACAAAAAGAGAATATTAAAAGTTGCAAGAGAAAAACAGTTCATTACCTACAAGGGAGCACCATACAATTGTCAGCTGATTTCTCAACAGAAACTATGCAGGGCCAGAAGAGAGTAGCAAGAAATATTCAAAATGATGAATAGCAAGAACCTACAACCAAGATTACTCTACCCAGCAAAGCTATCATTCAGAATTGAAGGGCAGATAAAGAGCTTCACAGATAAGAAAAAGTTGAAGGAGTTCATCAACTCCAAACCAGTATTATATGAGATGCTGAAAGGGAAAAGAAGAAAAAGGTAAAGATAAAAATTAGGAACAACAAATAAATATCTATCAACAAGTGAATCTAAAAATCAAGTGAATTAAAAATCTGATGAACAGAATAAACTGGTGAATATAATAGAATCAGGGACACAGAAAAGGAGTGGACTGACAATTCTCAGGGGGAAAGGGATAAGGGGTGTGCAGGGAGAGACTGGACAAAAACCACACACCTATGGATGAGGACGGGGGGGGGGGGGGGGGGGGGGGGGGGGGGATAAGGGGAGAGGGAGGAGTGGGAGCCGGGTGGAAGGGAGCTATGGGGGGGAAAAGAGGAACAGCTAGGTGGCTCAGTTGGTTGGAGTATTGTCCTGTACACATATCTAGGTTGCAGGTTCAATTCCTGGTTGGGGCACATAGGGGAGGTGGCTCACCATCAGTGTTTCTCTCTCTCCCTGTCTCTCTCTCTCTCTCAATAAAAACATATCCTCAGGTGAGGATTAAAACAAGAGTGTCAGCCCTTGGACTAAAGAGCTCAGGTTCGATTCCAGTCAATGGCTTGTACCTTGACTGCAGACTCAATCCCCAGGCCTTGTGTGGGAGACCAATCGATGTTGGGGATTGAGTCTCACATTGATGCTTCTCTCTCTGTCTCTCCCTAGCCCTTCCACACTCTCTAAAAATCAATGGAAAGAATATCCTAGGGTGAGGACTAACAAAACAACAACAAAAGTTTTAATGAATAAATAAAAAGCATATATATACTCTTATCTAGCACTTAGAGCTAAAATACAAATGTAAAAAGCTGATTTAAAAACTGTATGTATATGTTCTTATGTATTTATAGACCAAGTACTGGAATTATATGTTATTTATAATGTTACCTATATATTATTTATAACCTGCTTGTGTGTGGAGGTATTATTTCACAGTGAGGAAATCATAGGCATTTAATTCCTATGATCCCTCAGAGAATAAGTGGCAAAGAGGAACTCCAGTTACTCTACTTAAACAAACAAAAAAAATATCTTCGTGTACCAGGTATGTTCCCACAGTGAGGCCTCCACTCCAGCTTTCCCTCTGCCAGAGGCTCTTCCACTCAAACCCACCTTTCCATAGGATTTATCTTGAGCTTGCTTTTAACACTACAGTCTGCCTTCCATCCCAACACTCCCAAGTCCCCCTCTCTGCATTTTTTATTTTTTTGTTTTGAAATAATTATAAATTCACATGCAAATGTAAGAACTAATACATGGAGTTGTCATGCTCTTGACCCAGTTTCCCCCAAATGTAAAATCTTACAAAACAGTAATTAATATACCATCTACATTGCTTTTTTTGCCTAATATTTAGCACTAAAAAGTGACATTAATAGTTGTTATTGTCTGTCCATTGAAATATAAACTCCATGCAAGCAAGAATCTTTACCAAATTTTGTTCAGTTATATCCCAAGCACATAGCCAACCTGTAGAAAGAACTCAATAAATATTTGTAGAATGAATCACTTTATTGCACTGTCTTCTCTAACAGGAAATAGGCCAGCTCTTTAAGACCATCTTGGTAAATAAGAGGATTCTGAAACATCAGAGAAACATTACTCACCCATGGTGACATAAGGCAATTTATCAGTTGACCCATGAGGATAGATGCTGTAGAGGTGAGGTCCAGTAACATCTACGCCCCCCAAAACTAGGGCTGCACCAATGTAACCTTGATACCTGACGATAAGAGTTTGCATAAAAAAAAGAAATGAGTCATTGTAACTTAACCAACGTATATAAGAAGTCAGAAAACAAAAAGAATTTCTTACACTGCCACTACTTCATTAAGTGGTTACAGCTTTGATGGAAACAAAATAGGGAATGGGATGCATTTTGGGGGGAATCTGTGTACCAGGCCCTGTACCAGGCGCTGTCATAAGCCTTGCTTCTAAAGTTAATTCCTGCCCTAGTTGTTTAGCTCAGTGGAGAGAGCATCAGCATATGGACTGAAGGGGCCCAGGTTCAATTCTGGTCAAGGGCACATGCCTGATTGTAGGCTCAATCCCCAGTGTGGGCATGCAGGAGGCAGCCAATTAATGATTCTCTCTCATCACTGATGTTTCTATCTCTTTCTCCTCTTCCTTCCTCTCTGGAGACAATTCAAAAATAATAATAATAATAAATAACAATAAAGTGAAATCCTGTACTTTTTTCCTTATACAACTGACTCATTTTATGTAACTCAACAAAAATGTCAGAAGATATAGAGGACCATAATTATTCTGGTTTAAATTTTTAAATGTTCCTCTCAAAACTTATAAAATGTAGCTTTTACAAGGTATGTTAAACTAAAAACAATAGAACACTGAAAAGAGAAAATTTAGAATTCCTAACATTCTAGAGATCAACAGAAACATTTGCTAGATTTAGCTAAATGTTATAAATAACATTGCAAAGAATCTTGAAATAGTCTATTTACTAAGTTGCAATTTTCTAAGTTGCAGAATTGTTTTAAATGTAATGCACCATAAAAACCACCAGAGGGAGCTTTGTATTTAAAATCTAATCAAAATCACAAATGTCTTCAGAAATCTTTTTTTTTTTTTTTTTCCCCTTAAAATCCAGAAGCTGGGTTTTGGCAGTTTTGTTTTGTGTTTTTTTGTTTGTTTGTTTGTTTGTTTTTGCTGATTTGACAGAGGGGGGGAGAAATGGAGGGAGCGAGGGAGGGATATATAAGAGAAACATCAACCAGGGATCAAACCTGAAACCTAGGTATGTGATTTACCCAGAATTGAGCCAGTATCTTTTTGGTACTTGGTACGATACTCCAACCAACTGAGCCCACATGGCCAAGGCTCATCAGGAATTTTGACCACGGATGTGCTTTAACAAGTTCTTACACTATACTGGGGGAATTTATTTAATAGGCAATAAATCTCCAGGGTTAGGATGATGATTATGTACATAAAGAGAAGTCACTGACATAGGTCTCGTACAGCCAGAGCAGATAATGGGTGGATGTGACTAGACTTCCTGCCCATATGACTTGTAAGTCCTGGTCACCTCACCAGTACAATGGAAACTACTAGTATATTACTATTGCTGCAGAGCCACATGAACCTCATCTCCACTTCCCGAGAGTCTCAGGGCCATGCCAGATGAAGGCCTGCAACTGACAGGAAGGCAAGCGCCAGGCAGGAAACAGATGTAAGTGACCCAGGTAGGGACTGACAGACTAGACACAGAATCCCACTTCTCAAAGCAACATGTGACACTCAGTTCCAGATTACTGCCATGTGTGACCCCACACTTTTTGACTTTCTTTCCAAAGAAGCCAGAAGTACTGCTTTTTCATTCAAATCTCTTGTGTTGCAGACTCAATTTCCAAAGGGGGCCTGCAGGAGGCAGCCAATCAATGATGTTTCTCCCCCTCTCTAAAATCAATAAAAACATATTTTTTAAAAAAAGGTATCATGATGCACACATTCCACAAAGGAAAGAGGAGAGAATTTTTGAAAGATAAGGCAGGTCCCAAAAGAGGCCAGTATTCCAACCCAAGACTAAATATCCAGGCTACTTCCACTATAGTACACTGCCCCTCTTCACAAGAAGTAAATCAGAAAATGGACTTAAGAGCTTAAAACTGTCAAGACCTATACAGACCTGAAGTGATGATGTCATTAAGGAAGAAAAACAAAACTACTAAGAACTGTATGTGGATGTCAGCAGGCAGTGAAGTTAGGTCAGGCAAGTGACTGCACCTCTTTCAACCTCAATTTGTTCACATATAAACTGGAGAAGCCCAGACCTCAGGATTAAAAGGATAAAATGAGATCATGCATAAAGCACTTAGCACAGGACCTGGCACAAAGAGGTAAATATCGGTTAAGATCAATGTCACATTTTTCATTTTATTGTTCGTGCCCCTTGAAAGAAAGAGGAAAAAACAATCACTTGTGTTTGTCTAACTGTTCACAAGACAACTCCTCAGAGGTCATTCCAGCTCTTTCTTCTTATTGAACAAAATGGTTTTTCACCCAGTAATATCCCTATACTTGAGGAAATTACTCCATTGGTCACACATCATTTACTTATTAAAAAAAAACAGACCCCATCAATTCAAATCCATTATCAAAAACCTTATAAAGTTAAAAAGACTTTTTAGTCCAACTGGCATGGCTCAGTAGTTGGGCGTTGTTTTATGAGCCAAGTTCGATTCCCAGCCAGGGCACATGCCTGGGTTGTGAGCTCGATCCCCAGTGTAGAGCATGCAGGAAGCAGCCAATCAATGATAGTCTCTCAGCGTTGATGTTTCTCTTTCTCCTTCCCCCCACCCCTGTTCTCCCTTCCTCTCTGAAATTTAAAAAAATAAAATAAAATGGCTTTTCATTAACAGTTGAGTTCTAAAATATGTATTTCTGAATGGTTTTCCTCTAGCTTCCAGGTTCCCCTTCCTGTAAATCAAAGACATGAAAAAAAGATGCTATAGAAATCCTCATCTGGGAACCTTACCTGAAAAGCATCTGCTTCAGCATCCGATTGGCCGTCACAACTCTGGGGAGGCGGCCAGTGGAAAGGGAGTGGAGCTCCAAGTTGGAAGAAATGAGCTGGGTTGTCATATCTGTGTCTGCAGCTGTCCCAGCACCGCAACAACTAAAAATCACAATGAAAAACAGCTGAAATCAATTACCAGCAGGTTCAATTAGAGGTTTCTTCAAAAACATCTACCAAGTTCAGGTACATAGATGTTCCTGAATACTGTATATCTGTACTGTAACTGCTCTAACCAAACTTAAATAAACATTAAACTGGCAATATGCAATATCTACCTATATCCAAATAATAGTTCCACAACTGAAAACCAACATAAGAAATACCTGAAATCAATTAACACAGGCTCAATTCGAAGTTCAGGTACATAGATGTTTTTTTTGTTATTTTTTTAATATATTTTATTGATTTTTCAGAGAGGAAGGGATAGAAAGTTAGAAACATCGATGAGAGAGAGAGACATTGATCAGCCGCCTCTTGCACACACTCCACTGGGGATGTGCCCGCAACCAAGGTACATGCCCTTGACCGGAATCGAACCTGGGACCCTTCAGTCCGCAGGCTGATGCTCTATCCACTGAGCCAAACCGGTCTTGGCACATAGATGTTTTTTAGTATATCTGCACTGTAACTGCTGTTTAAACAAATTTAAATAAACATAAAATTGGCAATATGCATCTAACTATATGCCAGTACATTGCCTGTGCACAAATGAAATATTTGAAATCACTGGTTCCTTGGCTCCTAAGAGTATATATAATCCTACAAATATAGCCAGGTTGTAAAAAAGTGCAAGGCATGTTCAAGTCTTGCAATGTAACATTTACCAAGTATTTACTACCAAGTATCAATCACCGCACTAAGTGGTGGAAATAAAGAAAATATGACAAAGTCCTAGCACTTGACTTCAAAATTGAGTGGAGATGACAAAGGTAAACAAAAATTTACCTCGTATAATACAATACAGTAGCACAGGTACAAAATGTTAAGGGAAACTGAAGGAAAGAGCAATTAATTCTGATCTTTGAGAAGAGGTTTCATATGAGCTGAATTTGGAAGAATAAAATAAAAACACTGTATAAGCAAAGAAGAGGAGAGGGCATTTCTAAGCAAAGGGGCTGGTATAAGCAAAGGTGAAACAGCTTGGAGACATGGGGAATAAAGACATGAGGGAAGGAGGGCCCATCCAGGTATAGATAGAGCAGTGAGAGATGGTAACTAAAATGACTGAAAAGGTATTTTTTTGAGATTGTGCAAGGCCTTAAACAGTTTCAATTTTATCCTGAAAAAGCAGAGCCAACCTGTAAAAAGTCTCTTGGAAAGTTTTTAAAAAGGAACATAATTTTAAATTTGTGTTTCACAAAACCCAATATGACAAGAAGAATAAGCAACAGAGATGGAGAAGAAACCAGAAGCAAAGAAACATTTTAAGTGACAACTGCAATAGTCCAGCTGAGAAAAAAATCCCCACTGAGACCTTAGCAGAGGGAAGGACAGGAGGGAACAGAGTCAAGGGACACAGAAGGCACACCAGGTACCAACTGAATTGAAGCCTAGAGCAAAGACGCATTTAAAGATGACTTGCTTAAGTGCCAGGTGGATAAAAATGCCATTTAAGGGAGACAGAGAGAACCACAGGTTTTCGGGAGAAACAGAGTAAATTCAATTTTAGCCCTGAAATGTTTAAAAATATAAAAGCTATTAAAACGAATACTTACTAAATGTTAGGCGATATGAAGTGTATCTTTGAACAGTTCTTGTCAGCAACAACCATCCCTTCAGTCGCCCTTGTATCTGCTCCAAGGACTATGCCATCCTGTTTTTTAAAAACACATACTTATAAACAATCTTACCTATATAAGCCACAGCTCTCCACTCTAGTTTGGGGAAAACAATGTTGCCATCACCTGCTCCCTCAGCCATCTACCCCCCCCCCCAAAAAAAACCTCCTACCAAAAATACTGTGCTATACTTACAGAATTCAAGATATGGCTTTTTAACAACTGTTAACTGGTTGAATCTTTAGTAGGTGGTAGGAATTACCATTCCTGTTCTCAAACAAGGCTCAAAGATGTAATGACTTCCCTCACAAACCAAAGCTAATATGGGGGAAGTCTGGATTAAGATACAGAGACCCATTAAAACAACCCACCTGTCGATTTCTTTTTAAAAGGTCTCACCCTTTACCCTTAACAACAATAACCGTTATCCCTCCTGACCCTTTCAACAATTTACGGCAGGAGTCACTACTATGTTCTATTGGTTGATGGGGGAAGTGTGGCTGTCATTAAGAAAAGCGAGCTGTCCCAAATTGCAAGTAGCATAGAAGTTAAATGGGTTTCCACAGACACCTGTCTGTCCCCCAAATCTGCTGTTCTCCCCCTACATCATCCTGCCTTCTCAAGCAGTAACTTAAGACAGGAAAGCAAATTGGCTTCCCAGCAAAAACTCCGCAGAGCGAGAGAAGAATATAAACTGCTGATAGCACACACCACCAAACGTGGTCCCTCCGGAAGGGCCGGTTCCCGCTGTGCTCGCTCTGTTAGCAGGTGCCCTTCCCGACAGAGCCCGGCCAGCGGTTCTCAGCCTTCCTAATGCCACGTCCCTTTCATGCAGTGACCCCCAACCATAACATTATTTCCGTTGCTACAGTTACTGAGTCCGTAGCATGTGCCCTTCCCGGCTCGTGTCCACCCGCAGCTCGCCGCCTGTCCGGCTTACCCTGTAGACCACCCCCGCGATGGTCGTGCCCGTTTTCCGGGCCGTTGGAAGCTTGTATCCTTTCTTTGCAAAATCGGCCTCCAAGACGGCATTTCTAGGAGCAAAAGAGAGAAAAACACACTGACCACCCTGCGCCGCACCGGCAGAAAGAGGGGAAAAAGAACCTGCTCTTCACTATCACGCCCATCTGTTCACTCCATCCTCCTTCCCAAAATCAGGACGATCGTCCCGTTTTTTGTTGGTTTTTTTTTTTTCAGCAAAGAGAGCCTCAGAGAGGGGCGGCACCTCGCCTAAGGAGACGGAGAAGGGGGGTACCCAAGCGCTAGGGAAAGGGGGAGAGCAGACCCGGCCTCGGGAGAAACCCACGCTCAGGCCCCGATTCCCCTGAGTCACACGGCTGCCGCGGGCGGCGGGCCGCGCCGCTCGCCCTTCCTTTGGGCTCCCCGGACCGGGCCGCGGCCCGGCGCTGACCCCCGGCCCCGCACTCCCAGCCCCACCCTGAACCTGCTCCAGACGTGGTCGCACCTGCGGCAGTTATCAAACGAGAAACCTCCCACCGGTGGCTGGCACACTGACACAGCCGCCATCTTTCCAAGAAACTACTTCCGGGCCGGGGGCGGGAGCAGGAAAAAAAAGAGCCGAGTACTTCCGGCGCTGCGGGCGGCCCCGGCTGCAGGGGCGGGGCAAACGCCGCGCTGGGAGCGATTGACCTTAGAGTTGCGAGATCCTAGAGGAGCCCCGGAGGTGTTTGGAGTGCACCGCCCCAAGCGGCCGGGGGGAGAAACTGACGCCCGGAGCGGGGAGAGTGGGAGCATCAGAGACCAGGTCTATGCCAGCCAAATGTGAGCTGTTAATTCGGTTCCTTGGGGCTTAGGAGACAGACACACCCAGGTTCCAGACACAGCCGCACCGTCTTCTTGCAATTGTGCAAGTTCCCTCAATTCTGAAAGTTTCCTCTGCTGTCAAATGGAGAAAATAGCTACCTCACAAGGCTGCTGTGCATTGAACAAGAACACTCATTATTAGGAAATGCAAAGCAGCCGAGACCGGTTTGGCTCAGTGGATAGAGGGTCAGCCTGCAGACTGAAGGGTCCCGGGTTTGATTCTGGTCGGAGGCATATACCTTGCTTGCGGGCACATTTCCAGTGTGGGGTGTGCAGGAGGCGGCTGATCGATGTCTCTCTCTCATCCATGTTTCTGACTTTCTATCCCTCTCCCTTCCTCTCTGTGAAAAATCAATAAAATATATTTTAAAAAAAGAGAAAATGCAAAGCAAAACCACAGTTCAATACCACTGCACACCCACTAGGATGTTGTAACCAAAAAGACAATAACAAGTGTTGGTGAGGATCCGGAGAAATTAGATCCCTCATATCTGGCTGGGAAGATATAAAATGGTGCAAGTGCTCGAGAAAACCACTTGGCAGTGCCTCAAAAAGTTAAATATGGGCCCTCTCTTGTGTATATAACCAAGGGAATTCAAAAGATGTTCACAAAAACTTGCACACACAGATATTCACAGCAACATTATTCACAAAGTGCCAAGTAATGTAGAAAACCCAAATGTTCACCAACGGATGAATGGATAAACGAAATGTAGTATATATCCATTCGGCGGAATATTATTAAACCATAAAAAGGAATGAAACTTTCATACATACTACACAACCGGGATGAACCTTGCAAGCATTGTGCTAAGTGAAAGGAGCCAGACACAAAAAGCCACATATAGTATGGTTCCATGTCTATTACTAGACAAATCCATACAGCCCAAAAGTAGATTAGTGGTTGCTAGGAGATGGAGGTAGGGGCAGGTGGGGTGACTATTAAACGGGTACAAAGTCTCTTTCGGGGATGATGAAAATGTTATAGAATTACATAGAGGCCTTTGTTACACAACCCAGTGAATATACTAAAAAACAAGGAACAGCACATTTTTAAAAAGTGAATTTTTTATGTAAACTTCATTTCAACTTTTAAAAAGCTGCTGTGAGGATTGAAAATCACATATGGGAAGCATCCATCTGGGCACATAGCAGCTAGTAAATAGCCATTATTATTATTAATACATTTATTTCATCCTGCCAACAACCCTAAGAAGTAAGTAACTATGTAATTCAACTCATTTTACTGATGGAAATTAAGGTCCACCAAAGTGAAGCAATTTGCTTAACAAGTAAATGACAGCCTCAACAACTGTGGGATGAATTAATTTATTCACTCGGCAGATATCTGTGTCCGACATATCTCTAGGTATGAATGAATGAATGAATGAATGGCATCTCAATCACCTAGAACTAGTAATATCTGTCACAACTTTGTGTTCAGTAAATATTTGTCAAAGGTTAAATTCTCTTTCACTATTTCTCTGGGTCTTTTGTGTGAAATTAAGAAAGTAAAACCTCACCTACCTCCACAGAAAGCTACTGAAGAAAGGTTTGAGTATCTCCTGTGTCTCCACCTCTCTGCGCTGGTAAATGTAAAAAGTAAAAATACTTGGAGTCCACTCTGAAGAAGTCCATTCCTGCGGAGACTCAACTCCAAAAGACCTAGACAGGGCGGTTCGGGGAAGAAGGAAGCCCCCAGGGTGCCAAGGACCTGCGGAGGGGACATGGGGTGGGGCCGGGTCCTGCAGAAACCTAGAGGCGCAGAAGGACAGAGTGCGCGCTCCTGGGTAAGAAGGCAGGAGGGACAGACACAGCAATGGCTGGGAGTATGGAATAAACAAAGCCCTGAGCACGGAGAGTTTTCAGGAACCTTCAGGAACCGGTGATGAATGGGATGCAGCGACAGGGAAGGGAAGCAGCGCAGCCTGCAGCCCCCAGAGGGCGATGGTGGGGACCCCGAATCCTGCCGTAGAGCTGCAGGGGCCAGGGAAGGATGTGGAAATGATCTGGGACCTCGATTTTTCCCTGGGGCACTTCTCTTCTTAAGCGAGTCTCTTTGTTAAGGGTTTCACACCCTGACTGAGCTGAGGAGGTGGCCCTGCCTGCCTGTCTCTGGCCTCTGGAGGTGACACAGCAGAGGCAGCCAGAGCCCAGCAGAGGGGGACAGAGAGCCTCCAGGCAACCAGGGTCTGGAACTTGAGAGGCAGAGCCCAAGGCAGTGGTTCTCAACCTGTGGGTCGCAACCCCTTTGGAGGTGTCAAATGACCCTTTCACAGGGGTCGCCTAAGACCATCGGAAAATGCAGGTATTTACATCACGATGCATAACAGTAGCAACATTTCATGGTTGCGGGGTCACCACCACATGAGGAACTGTATGCAAGGGTCTCGGCCTTAGGAACTTTGAGAACCACTGGCCCAAGGCCATGCAAACCCCAGTCCGCCTGGGGCAGGGCCTTGGTCCCTCCTGCCTGTGGAGGGCAACTCTAGGTTCCCAGCTCCCAGGGACTCCTGCGTCAGCCTCTCTGTCTGACAGGATGGCTGCCCCCTGGGACTGCGGTCCAGCCGGAAGTCCTCCCCTAGGCCTGGACACAGTCCCCTTAACCCCTGGCAGTACCACCAAACCCGACTGAAGCCACCGCTTCTGCTCTGGATTTGGCTGTGTGACCTCAGAGTAGCCATCAGGCTCTCTGAGCCTCTGTTCCAAATACAGTGGTACCTCGAGATACGAGTTTAATTCCTTCCGTAACCTTGAGGCGTGGGAAACTATGAGACGCTTCAGTCACGGTAAACTGGTGGGTCGTGTGCAGCCGGCCGATCCTCGCGATGACTCCTATCTCAAATGTTGCTCGTATTTCAAAGCAAAAATCGCTCGCTCGACGGCTCGTATCTCAAAAATCTCGTATGTTAGGGCACTCGTATCTCGAGGTACCACTGTAATATCGTAACAACCAACAATGCCAAAGAGCACCTGTGCCCTGAGCTCGGCCCTAACCACCTTATCTACAGGGTCTCCCCATCATCATCCTGCCAACAACCATAAGGAGTACCTATGTAATTCACCTCATTTTACTGATGGAAACTGACCCTGGGAAGACGGCTGATTAAGGGACAGACACAGTGCTTGCCCCCAGGGAGCCAGGAGTCCCTCAGGACCCTGCATCCTGAGGCCACTTTTCAGATGGGGAAACTGAGGCCCAGAGAGGCAAAGCCATTGATTCAAGGTCACCCAGCTGGCAAGTGGTAAAGTCAAGATTCAAACCACAGCCCTCCAGCCTCCCGACCAGACACAGCACCACTTCCCCCACCCCCTGGCCCAGCTGGAACCCAAGTCCCCGTGTTCCCCGGGGCTTTGGCAGAGCAAAGACAAGGTTCTCTCCTCAAGGATTCTCGTCCTCATCAGCCGAGACGATTCTCGTCTCTTCATCCGTCTTCATCTCAAGCTTCTCCTTTGCAAAATGAGAGAAGCTCGTGGACACCCAAAGAGATCACGCATCCATTCACCCACTCATTCATTCCTCCCGTCACCCGGGATGTAGCCAGCCCCACCTCGGCGCTGGGCTCTGTGCCAGACTTGGCAGGTGTTGGTCTGGGAACCATACCTCCAGGTCCCTGTGCCAAGTGCCCTAAGGGACACGAACCAGAGCCCCGCCAAGTACTCCTGAGGCAAGAGGGTGGGCGCCCCAAAGACAGGAGACCAGGGGGTGGATCCGCCTACATTTTGCAAGGGCTGGGCAGGCCCCTCCCCCAGCCTGCGGGCCGCTGGGAACCCAGCGCGGGCTCGGGCCCAGCGGGCACATCCATCCTCTGTCAGGATACACACGCATCCGGGGGCGCCCCCCACAAGAAGACTTGGCCATCTTCCCGTTGCAGCAAAAGCAGCCCATGATGCTCCTGGTTGCTAAGGCAACGGAGCCCTTGTTTTTTCCTTCTTCATAAATAATCTATAAATAGACCAGGCAAACCTGGGCGCCTTCCTTTGCATGAATTAGAGCAGCTGCTCCAGGCTCCAGGGCCCCTGGCACAGCACCCAGGTGCCAGCCCTCGCGGCACAGGCCACAGCGACGCCGAGACGCAGCTCCAGTGGGAGGGCACGGAGTGCGGGTTCCTGCCGCCCGCTCCAGACTCTCCTGGGGCGCTGAGCGGATTCGGGGGCCCTGCAGGGACCCACAGAATCCCAACCGCTGTAAGCGGGGCCATGCCCCCCACCTGGCGGGTGTTTAGCTGCTTATTTACCCCCAGGAGATGAGCAGAGCCAGGCACTGGCCAACCCCAGCTGATGGTGATGGGCGTGGACCGCCTCCCGCCTTCTTCCTCCAGGGTCTGTGGGTCCCCAAGTGAATACCCCCCACTTCCCAGCACTTCAGTTTACCAGTCCTTTTCCCAATGATCCCAGTAATAATTACCTTCATGATGTTGGTGGTCTGAGATCCAATCAGGGACCACACATTAAATATGCTTGTCCTGTCAAAACTGGTTTGGCCCAGTGTTTAGCGCATTGGCCTGCAAACTGAAGGGTCCCAGGTTCCATTCCAGTCAAGGGCATGTATCTTGGTTGCGGGCACATCCCCAGTAGGGGGCGGCTGATGGATGTCTCTCTCTCATCAATGTTTCTAACTCTCTATTCCTCTCTCTTCCTCTCTGTAAAAAATCAATAAAATATATTTTAAATATATATGTATATATAAATACTTGTCCAAACACTTCAGCAAGCATCTCCTAAAAACAAGGACATGTGGCCTGGCTGTGGTGGCTCAGCGGTGGAGCATCGACCTATGAAATGTGAGGTCACAGTTCAATTCCCTGTGTGTGGAGGCGAGGGGGGACACCAGGTTGTGGGCTCAATCCCCAGTGGGGGGCATGCAGGAGGCAGCAATCAAGATTCTCTCTCATCATTGATGTTTCTAACTCCCTCTCCCTTCCACTCTGAAATCAATAAAAAATATTTCAAAACAAACAAACAAACAAAAACACAAGGGCATTTGCCTACAAAAGCACAATACCATTATCACCTTCTGGAACTTTGGGCTCAGGATTCTTACCTGATACCCGTCCACACTCAAAGATCCCCAGTGTCACCTGTGATTCAGGAGCCCCGCACCCTCTCCCTCCACGGAAAGCGGCCGCTGTGCCTCCGGCTGTGCCGTCCGGACCCGTCCCCACGCTTTCTTCCGTCTTCAGAGCAGCCCTGCCGGCTGAAGAAAGCTCCTCAGCGCGGCTCTAAGGGTTTGGGCAGGTCAACAGTCTTGGCAGGAGCACCTCCTAAGTCATGCTGCGTCCTTCTCAAGGAACCCCATCAGGGGGATGGGGTGTTCCGTTCAATCCTTTGGGCAAATGGATGTCTGTCATTTTCCCATCTGCAAAGGTATCTTTTCTCATCCTAATTAAAAGGCGACACATGCCAAAACCGGTGTGGTTCAGTGGATAGAGCGTCGGCCTGCGGACTGAAAGGTCCCAGGTTCGATTCTGGTCAAGGGCATGTACCTTGGTTGCAGGCATATCCCCATTGGGGAGCGTGCAGGAGGCAGCTGATCAATGTTGCTCTCATCGATGTTTCTAACTCTCTATCCCTCTCCCTTCATTTCTGTAAAAAAAAAAAAAAATCAATAAAATACATTAAAAAAAAAAAAAAAAGGCGGCACGTGGGTCATTCCCGAGCCTGCGCATGTCCTGTAGCCAGGGGTCTTCTGCCCGCAGTGCCAGCACCCACCTGACGGTGTTCACCACATCAGTTACTGTGGCATCCACTGTAAGATGCCACTTTCTGCTCTTCACTCCCTCTGTGAGCAAGTCCTTGCCCATATCCTGCCCCCTCTGCTTTTAAATGATCTTTTTTATGTCAAGGATTTTTTTTATTCTGTGTGACAATCCATTCTTGTTATGAATCGTTTTGATCTCCAATCGTCTCCAATTTGGCTACTGGGTCCCTTTCAAACTGCCCCCAGCAGTTTGAGTTCTTCTTCACTTTCTGGCGCAGTAAGATGCCCGCGGTGTGGAGGGGAGCGGACCCCAGGAGCAGCCTCTGGCCTCTGAACTGGAGGTTGGGGGGGGGGGGGCCTGCAGGAGGTCCGAAGGCAGCGGGCATTCGGAACTCTGTGTCTCAGAAGCACCCCCAGCCCAGCTTTAATTCACAGCCCCCCTTAAGGAGGCAGGGCACCACCTGCGTGGCCATTTCCTGTCACGTCTCACCTGCTTGCTTTTTGCTCCCGGAAGGATGTGAATTCCGGAGCAAAGATGAAGAAAACCTGTTCTTCTCAGCTTCGCTGAGGAAAGGGAAATGCAGACGATAAAAACATGTGAATGGCCGAAACCGGTTTGGCTCAGTGGATAGAGCGTCGGTCTGCAGACTAAAAGGTCCCACGTTCGATTCCCGTCAAGGGCATGTACCTTGGTTGTTGGCACATCCCCAAGTGGGGGGCGTGCAGGAGGCAGCTGATCAATGTTTCTAACTCTCTATCCCTCTCCCTTCCTCTGTAAAAAATCAATAAAATGTATTAAAACAAAAACAAAAAACCAACAGAATGGGTGAGTGTGTGTTACCAGGTTCTCCAGGCCCCTGAATTGCCTTCTTCCTCCTCCTCTTCCTCCTCCTCCTTCTTCTTCTTCTTTTTCTCTTTTTAATATATATTTTATTGATTTCAGAGAAGAAGGGAGAGAAACAACAACGATGAGAGAGAACCATCAACCAGCTTCCTCCTGCACGCCCCCTACTGGAAGGATCGCCAAGCTCACAACCAGGGCCTGTGCCCTCGCCAGAAATCGAACCATGACCTCCTGGTTCACGGGTCAATGCTCACCCGCTGAGGTAACCCTGCCCAGCTTGGCTCCTTCCTTCTTCTTTGCCTTCCTCTTTTCCTGTCCAGGCGTGGTGTGCGCAGAGCACAAGGCACAGATTCTAAGGATACCGCTGGATGGGTGCGGATAAGTGTGTAACCCGCACCCCCATCACCCCTACCAAGACATGGCGCCTTTCTGTCACCCTCAGAAAGTTCCCTCCAGCTCCTTGTAATCCATCACTCATAAAAGCAACCGCTTTCTAAAATGCAAAGATGTTAGAACTTCCCGTGGACGGAATCACACAGCGAACACAACTCTAACTGCCGAGTAAAGTGGTGGAGGGAGGCCAGCAGCCCCACAGCGGCTCCCCCAAAGTATTTCTGAGGCTTTCCTGCGGAGAGAGGACGCCGGACACTGATGTCCTCTCTCCATCCCGCTCCCAGGCTGGTGCTTGAGAAGGGACCCAGACCCAGCTCATCACCGATCCAGAAACAAAAAAAAACACCTTCCGTGGCCCAGAAACTCTGGCCCAAACACCCACCGGACCGGGCAGGCGTCTGTCTACCCAGCCAGGAGGCTCAGACACTCTGATGGCCCCCTGAGCCCCGGACTGCGGGGACCCCCGGGCCTACGGTGCTGTCCACCTGCCAGCAGGCGCGGCGAGCGCCCGGGTGGCCGGCCCATCCTCCTGCGTGGCTGCTGTCAATCTGCCCGCCGCCCTGGGTTGTTTACTCGGAG
The DNA here is from genome assembly GCA_004026805.1 of Lasiurus borealis. NCBI lineage: Eukaryota > Metazoa > Chordata > Mammalia > Chiroptera > Vespertilionidae > Lasiurus > Lasiurus borealis. Next base: position 34,439 of record PVJN01018472.1, read on the forward strand.
CTGGCCTCCCTGCCAGGGTTCAAAGCCCTGGCCCTGGGCACGTCCGCGGCAGGAAGCAGGCCGCGCGGTAATTGGCGGCGCGGCCGGGCTGAGCGGCCGGCGCTGACCCACTATCCTCCTCCCGCCGCCGCCTTTGAGCTGCTCCACACTGACCTGCCGGGCCTGCAGGGACTTGCCGCTGAACGCCAAACCGGCAACAGCCGCAAATTACTCGTTCCCCGAGAAATCTATTAAAAGGTGACAGCAGTTTGGGGGCCAGGGGGCCCCCGGCCCGGGAAGCCTGATGTCTTCTGTCCCCAAGAGCCCAGAGCCCACTCCCGCTGCCCTGGGAGGGACGGAACCGGGACTCTAAATTGGGGACAGGAGGGAAAAGGACTCGGAGTTGCGGGGAAGCTGCCGTCCTCGAGGCCCAGCTGTGGCTGCACAAAGCGGGAGACGCGGGATCCGGAGGCCCCGGTCGTGATCGCGGATCCTACCGGCCCCTTCCACGCGGCGTGACCGTAGGCAGGCCCCTTGCCCTCTCTGAGCCCTCCATTCCTGTAGCGGAGATACGAAGCCCAGCCTTCAGCTCGGCAACAGGCCAGGACGTGCCAGGCACAGGGGAGCTCCTGGGAGAGCTGCTGGGTCAGAAGCAGATGGGACTTATTTCATTCTCCGGCCGAGAGAGACAGGACCAGCGTGAGGTGCCCGTGGGTGCCCGCGTGCGCAGTAAGGCAGCGGCCCGGCCATGAGACCCAGGGCAGGGGAGCTGGGCTGGGGCAGGACAGGGCAGCCTCTGCTTTCCCCTGGGGAAGGAGCTCCCATCATCGCCAGCAAGGTTCCGCCTGAACCCTGGACCACTGGATGAATGAATGAAACGAATGAAGGAAGGAATGAATAATCACATCATCAGTAGATGCATGATGCTGAATAATGGCCTCTCAAAATGTCGATGCCCTGTTCTCCAGAACCTGTGAAGAAGTCACCTTACATGGTAAAAGGGACTGAGTAGAAATGACTACGTTAAGGACCTGAAAATGGGAAGATGAGCCTGGGTGAGGAGGGTGGGTTCAGTGTAAACCACGTGGTCCTTAAAGAAAGAGGCAGGAGCTGAAACCGGTGTGGCCCAGTGGATAGAGCATCGGCCTGCGGACTGAAAGGTCCCAGGTTTGATTCCGGTCAAGGGCATGACTCTTGGTTGCAGGGGCATTCCCAGTAGGGAGTGTGCAGGAGGCAGCTGATCGATGTTTCTCTCTCATCGAGGTTTCTAACTTTCTATCCCTCTCCCTTCCTCTCTGTGAAAAATCAATAAAATATATTTTTTAGAAAAGAAAGAAAGAAAGAAAGAGACAGGAGACTCAGAATTGGGGCCTTCGGTGTGAGTTGAGGAGGCATGTAAGTCACAGACCTAGGACATCCACACCTGGGCCTCCCAGTCACATACCCTCTGTCCTCTGCACCTGATGAGGCCCACACTCCCAGGCAGGCTTTTCACCATTTGATGGAGGGCTGTGGCGCCCACCTGACCTTCGGCTTCGGAGGATCAGAAAACACCAACTCCTGGTGGACAGCTCAGGTCTCAGGGTTACTCCATGTCCCACAGAGAGGTCTCGGGAGGAAACCAGGAGCTGGGTTTCTAAGGGTGAACCGTTCTCTGCTACAGAGTCATGGACTTGCTTCTAAACCCCCGTTAAAAGAAAGGATTTTGGTTAAATAGATACATTGGACGCATTCGGCAAATGGCACGTTTCTTTGGTGACTTAACCGTTTGTTCCTTGACTGTGGGTGACTGGCGTTTGGAGAATTGGTTTTTAACCAAACTGATGGGTGCTGGCCTCAGAGCCGGCCGGAATGGCCTCAGGAGCTCTTGGCGTTGCTCGCTGTGTGGGCTTCGCTTTCTCTGACTTTTCCCCGAAGCGTGGCAGAGACGGCCCCCTTCTTCCAGGGTGGCTGCCCTCGTGGGAGCAGCATGGGTTTTCCAGCAATTTCAGCATCAGATCCGGCAGGGCCCTTGGCCAAGAAGGTTGCTCTGACCTCCCGAAAGGTGGGCCACCTGGAGGCCACAGAATGAGGGATCAAGAAGACAAAGGTGGCTGAAACCGGTTTGGCTCAGTGGATAGAGTGTCGGCAGTGGACTGAAGGGTCCCAGGTTCGATTCCAGCCAAGGGCACGTACCTGGGTTGCAGGCTAGATCCCCAGTGGGGGGCGTGCAGGAGGCAGCCAATCAATGATTCTCTCATCATTGATGTTCCTATCTCTCTCCCTCTCCCTTCCTCTCGGAAATCAATAAATAAATATATTTTAAAAAGAAGAAGAAGACAACGACGACAAAGGTGTAGAGGGCTCCAGGGTTGACCTCAGTGTTTATGTCTCAACCCAGCACTGCCAGTAACTCATGGAGATGCGTGTGAGTCTCGAAGTCAGACAGACCTGAGGTCAAAGGCCGCCTCAGCCACTCTAGCTGTGTGGCCTTGGGCAAGTTGCTTGACCTCTCTGAGCCACCACACCAACCCCTCGTATTCCATTTCCAGGCCTGCCTTCATTCCCTGCCTCCCAAAATCCATACACACCCAGAATCCCCTCTTCTTCCTCTCTCCCTCCCACCCATCCTCCAAAAGGCCCGCCTCAATGGCTCTAAACTCACTTAGCCTAAGACAGGTCAACGCACTCTCCTTGATGCCAGGATGATCCGACATGTCCTGAGAAACAACGAAACTTTCTGATTTTCCCAATCACCAACCATGCAAGACAGACAACCTCACCCCCGCCAGAGCCCTGCCCCGGAACCAGCGACCCTACGGGGGTAGGGGGGAGTGGGTCACCCATGGGCCAGGAGCTTAATCAACAACCGCCCAGTTCCTACCTGGGAGGGGCCAGGTGGTGGGGACATGTGTCCCCCAGTCCTGGTCCTCGGCACTGGCTCCGGGCTGCCCAGCACACTGCTGCCGCCTGACCAAGCAGGCAGACCAGTCACCCTGGGAGACAGGGCCGGTGCCCCTCAGAGACCAAGCCAGGCCAAAACGGAAACCGTCATTTTAAAATTATTTTTATCAAGATTTCGATGTGTATTTCATGTATTGTTTATTTGATCTTTGTTATGATTTGCATTTTATTATCTAAAAAGAGATTATTGGCCGAAACCGGTTTGGCTCAGTGGATAGAGCAGCAGCCTGCGGACTGAAAGGTCCCAGGTTTGATTCCGGTCAAGGGCATGTACCTTGGTTGTGGGCATATCCCCAGTGGGAGGCGTGCAGGAGGCAACTGATCAATGTTCATTTCTCATCAATGTTTCTAACTCTCTATCCCTCTCCCTTCCTCTCTGTAAAAAATCAATAAAATATATATATATATTTTTTAAAACAAATAAAAAATAAAAGAGATCATTGGTATCTTCATTATTGAAGTACTGAATTCATATAAAAACAATCCGGAAATGAATAAACTAAACCTGGGCGTCTCCTGTCACTGGAGTGGGGCTCAGAAATGGATCTTGGGCACATTACTTGATTTAAAAAACAAAACAAAACAAGGAGAAAAAGGGAGAAACACAAGCAAACGTGACTGTTCACTTTGTCCTTTGGAGGCAGCTGCTTCTGAGCAGCAGTGACGGCCCGGTCCCCGCACCCGGGAGTCACCCACCCCCACACAAGGCTGTGTGAGGGCAGGGCTCCGCCGGCCGCCCCTCTGCCCGAGCACCCAGCACAGGGCCTGGTAGAGAGGGGGTGGAAGGGGGGAGACCCCCACTTCCTTGTTCAAACCAGGGGACCAACAAAATCCTGCAGGAACCCACAGACAACAACTCACTTTACCCGGAGGGGCGGACAAGTGGCCAGTGACCCTGGCTGAGCCCCGACCCGTGGCTAAGAACACCCCCCCCCCCGTGCTGATAGACATCCACCAGGCAGGGAAGCAGCAGAGGCAGCGCAGGCGGAAGGCGGGGCCTGTGTGGAAAGCCTGGTCCAGCGCAGAGGAGAGAGAGGGGACCCCCGGGAGAGGAGGCTGAGGACATGGAAGGAGCTGGGTCAGGAGCTGGGACTTTGTCCCCTTGAGTCCAGGGAGCACCCACCAGGTGCTCCGTGAGCCTCGGTTGCATTTCAGGGACGTGGTGGCCAATTGTTGAACCGGATTAGAAGGAGGGGGCCCCCCAAGTCCAACCACTTGGAGGGGCAGAAGCCCGGGACCCCATCCCCTGCCTGGGCCCCCCAGCCGCTCCCCGCCCCCCTCCCCTCCCGCTGCCTCCAGCCTGGCTGTTTTCCTCGGTGCCTGATGAAGTTAAAATAAACCCTCTCCGGGGTGAATCACAGGCGTTCAAATTGGATTGGCACGCAGACGTCGAGCAGTTGGTGGCAGGAGCCAGGGGACCCGGAGAACAGGTTTTCGCTCGAGGGGACGTGAGCTTTATTTCCCTCTTGGTTGCTGACAAGGAAGCAGCTGTCCTTCCCTGATTATTTTTACCTCGA
>PVJN01018473.1:0-38586 GCA_004026805.1 Lasiurus borealis
CTCAGGGCAGGAGGGCACCGAGAAGCTCGAAGGGAGGGAAGGGAAGGCGCGGAGCCCGGCCGGGCGGGGCTTCTCACAGCAGAGGCACCCGCCGCATGGGCCCCGGCCGGGGGTGCGGGGAGGCCGGGCGGCCCGTTCACGCCAGCCCGGGGATGCGCCGCTCGGGCTAGGCCGCGCCGGCTCCGAGCGGCTCCGGACCGCACCCCCCCGACCCCCGGCTGGGCTGTGCCGCCTCTCGGCCGGGCCGCGCCGCTCCGCCTACTCTCTGCCGCCGCGGCCGGCCGCCCGCCTCGCTCCTCCCCTGCCCTCAGCGGCACCGCTCCGCGCCCGGCACACAGGCAGCCGCCGCCGGACCTGCTGCTCCCAACATGGCCGCCGCCGCCGCCGGCCCTCGGCTCTTTCCGCCGGCGGCAGCCGGAAACATCCGAAGCGGCCCTGGCACGGGAGGGCGGCTCGCCTCCTGCTCCCGGCCACGGGCCACGGGGTGGGTTCCGGAAGCACCGAAGAAGGCAACCCCCTCCCCGGGGACACGCGCGCGCGCCGCCTCGATCCCCGAAGACCGAGCTTCGGCTCTGTTTTCGGAAACCCACGAAGCGCGACTCCAGGTGCTCTGGCCACGCCCCCGGGCCTCGCCCCGCCCACTCCGGCTGGCTCTCGGCAGTTTCCGGAAACACCCGAAGCCCTCCCGCGTGCGGCGAGCCGGCCCCGCCCCCGCCCCGCCCCGCCCCGCCGACGGCGGTCGTCGGCCATTTCCGGCAACACCCGAGGCCCGGCGAGCCCCGGGTCCTTCCCTCGAGCGGTACCGAGTCTCCCTCTTCGCTTCTTTCCGTCAGTTGTCGGGGATTTTCAAACCCGGCGCCGGCTGTTAGGTGTCTAAATAGGAAATGAGGCTGCTGGGCGCCCCTGCGATTCCCAAGCAACTTCCCCAGCTCATAGAACCCGCCGCGTTGGTCACCCGACCTGTCAATGTGCCTGTCACCTGTCAAACCCAGCGCCATTCCATCCCCTGTCTGCCCGCCCTTCATCACCCACCGCACCGTCCTCTATCCTGGCTTCTCCTCCAGGCCCCGGCCCCGTGGAGCGGAAATGCCGTGTGATCTTGGGGAAAATCACATAACGTGTCTGAGTTTAGCCTCCTCGACGTCCCTATGGAGGAAAGAACCACATTCTAAATAACATCTTTGAATTCCAGTTACCTTCCCCTGCCTCCCCCCTCCCAAAAAAGTCTTTAAATTGTTCAAAATAGCACAAAGCATCACACTAGAGCAGCGGTTCTCAACCTGTGGGTCGCGACCCCTTTGGGGGTTTGAACAACACTTTCACAGGGGTCGCCTAAGACCATTGGAAAACACAGATACGACTCATAACAGTTGCAAGATTACAGTGATGAAGTAGCAACAAAGATAATTTTATGGTTGGGGTCACCACCACATAAAGAGCTGTGTTAAAGGATAGCGGCATTAGAAAGGTTGAGAACCGCTACACTATAGTCATGTTATCCTGCCAGCTACCTTTTCATTTATTTATAAAGTACTGGTTATTTTTTTAAGTATATTTTTTATTGATTTTCGAGAGAAAGAGAGAGAAACATTGACGATGAGAGGCTCATGGATCGTCTGCCTCCTGCCCGCCCCCCGCTAGGGATCCAGCAGGAAACCCAGGCTTGTGCCTTGACCAGGAATCAAACTGTGACCTCCTGGCTGATAGATCGATGCTCAACCAGAGCCACACTGCTGGGTGCCAGTTACCTTATTTTTTAAAAATATATTTCTTTATTGATTTCAGAGAGAAAGGGAGAGGGGTAGAGAGATGGAAACATCAACAATGAGAAAGAATCATTGATCGATTGCCTCTTGCACGCCCCCTACTGGGGATCGAGCCCACAACCCAGGCATGTGCCCTTGGCCAGAGTCGAACCTGGGACCCCTCAGGCCGCAGGCTGACTATCCTATGAGCCAAACTGGCCAACGCCCCAGTTATCTTTTTAAATGCGTTCTCCTGCAAAGTCAGATAAGGGAGACAGTCTCATCTTAATTCGCGTTTCAGTTCTAAGACAAAGACACTCAAGGAAAAGGGAGCAGAAACCGCTGAAAAGGAGAATTCCGCTGGCGGCTCTAGAATGGGCACCTGGAGGAGCCCCCTTCCTGCCCGGGCCTCATTTTCCCATCAATAAGCCAGGTCATCGATTCATGAACTCTGAGGCCCCACCCACCTTCAGAGCCCCTGACCCTAACAGGAAGTCTGTGGCAACCTGGGCCCACTCTTCCCTTTCCCGTAGAATTCTGTGGTCGGCAAACTGCGGCTCGAGAGCCACAAGCGGCTCTTCGGCCCCTTGAGTGTGGCTCTTCCACAACATCCCACGGCCTGGGCAAGTCTGTTTTGAAGAAGTGGAGTTAGAAGCAGTTTGAGTGTAAACAATGTGGCTCTCTGAAGAAATGCCAATCGTTGTCCTGTTTATTAATATTTGGCTCTGCGGACTAAGGAGCTTGCCGCCCCCTGGCCTGGACTGTCTCACCGGGGAGAGGCAGAAGCTAGTCTGATTGCTCCGACTCCAAGCTGCCCGCTCCCAGAGGGCTCAGACACGTTAGAACTTGCCCCTTTCCCGGGCCTCAGAGGCAGCTTAAGGGGGGCAGAAGCCAGAATCCCCACGGGAGGGAGCCAGGTTCAACCAGCAATTTCCCCAAGGGGCAGGGATTTCGGGGGGCAGTGCCGGCTGGACCTCTGACACTTGACTTCCAACTCCCCGCTACGGTATCTGAGCAGAGCCCTCGGCCATGAGAACCAGAGAAAGAGGCAAGCAGGCAGCGGTCCTCAGAGGGGGTGAAAAAGACTTCCTAAGCCAGCGGTTCTCAACCTTCCTAAGGCCGCGCCCCTTTAAGACAGCTCCTCATGGGGTGGTGACCCCACCCATAAAATTATTTCCGCTGCTACTTCATCACTGTCATTTTGCTACTGTGATGAACTGTAATGTAAATATCCGATAGGCAGGATGTATTTTCATTGTCACAAATGGAACATAAGTAAAGCATAGAAATTCATCACAAAAACACTTTGTAATTATATATTGTGAAATATTTATTTCTAATGACAAATAAATGAAATTTTGTCTTGAATTGTGGTGTAGCATGGGTAACAGTCTTCCTAGGACAACAGTAAACGACACTGCTACACTTTGCTACACCGAGGAGCGGTCTGTTGGTTCCTAAGACCATGGGAAATAGGTGTTTTCCGCTGGTCTTAGGCGACCCCTGTGAAAGGGTCATTCGACCCCCAAAGGGGTCGCGACCCACATGTTGAGAACCACTGTCCTAAGGCAACAGCGACCATCGACAGCCTTAGTAAGTGCACCGATCCCAGGACACTCACCCTTCCCCCTGCCCACCCAGCTCCATGCAGGCACCAGCCATTGAGGGAGAGGCTGGGAAGAAATGCAGAGAAGTTGAGGGAGAAAAAAGGGAAGAGGTGAGAACAGAGGCTGTTGCACACACAAACACACACACACACACACACACACACACCCCACCTCTCCCCAAACCAAACTCATCTTGGAAAATCCGTGAGAGCGATCTGCCCTCTGGTGGCCGCAGGGCGGGCACTGCCGGTGTCTGGGAAGAAGGGAGAAGAGGAGGAGTTGGAGGAGCAAAGGCAGGTGCTCAGGAGTCTCCCGGGCCCGTGCTCCTATCTAAGGACACGCTCCTTCCTCCGTGCTTCTGGTCACACAAGTTCCCAACCCTGTCCCTTGCCCCTTAGCCCCCCTGACCCTCTCCCACCTGTCCCTCCTCTCCCTCCCTCTCCACACAGGCTGCCTAACTGGTCTCTCCGCTGAGACGCCCTCCACCCTGCCCCGCCAGACACGCCAGACACTCTTCCCCAAGTGCAGCTGCAATCACACGTCTCCCTCACGGGACAGGCAGGCTGGCTTCGTGGGCCTGTCACCTGCTCTGAGAGGGCCTGGAGCTTGATTTACTACGCGTACTCTGCTGTCATTCTGACATTTTTACCCAGGAGGCCCTGCGTGCCGAAACTGGTGTGGCTCAGTGGATGGAGCATTGGCCTGCGGACTGAGAGGTCCCAGGTTCGATTCCGTTCAAGGGCATGTGCCTTGGTTGCAGGCACATCTCCAGTTGGGGGTGTGCAGGAGGCAGCTGATGGATGTTTCTAGCTCTCTGTCCCTCTCCCTTCCTCTCTGTGGAAAATCAATAAAATATATTAAAGAAGAAGAAGGAGAAGAGGAAGAAGAAGAAGCCTGTCCCTTCATCTAAGGCAGTGATTCTCAGCCTTTCTAATGCCGCGACACTTTACTACAGTTCCTCATGTTGTGGTGACCACCAACCATACCTCATAACTGTAATTTTGCTATTGTTATTAATTACAATGTAAATACCTGTGTTTTCCGGTGGTCTTTGGCGACCCCTGTGAAAGTGTCATTCGACCCCCAAAGGGGTGGCGACCCACAGGTTGAGAACCGCTGATCTAAAGCTTTGCATAGTCTGGCTTCAATTTAGCTCGCTAATTAAAACCCTCTCCAACTAGGTATCACCGCTGACACCTGCCCCAGCTCCTGCCCTGCTACCACGCTCCCCCCCCCCCATGCCTTTGTTCAGGCTGAATAATTGCCAGCCACCTACCTCAGCTTCCAGTGTATTCCAAGATCCAGTTCAGACACTACCTTCTCAACCCCTGAACCCGCCTCCTCCTCACAGGTTACTGACACATCACCTCCCGTCTACCCCTCTCTATCTGCAAATCCGTTCATCCGCAAATCTCACTGAGCACCTAGGATGTGCCAGGCACTGTTCCAGGCTCCTCAGGCGTAGATAAGTAAGGGTCTCTGCTATCAGGGAACTTCCATCTCAATGCCCAGCGAAAGAAAATAGAACCCGCCCTCCGTGTGGAGATAAACACACAAAATAGTAAGAAGTAAATGCCAGGGGGAACAGAGCTAGCTAGAAGGGGGGTCAGAATCGCAGGGCAAAGTGGGTGGAAAAGGCCTTGCAGTACTAAGACGGTCCAGGTGGGCCTCGCTGAGAAGGTAACACTAGAGCAAAGACGTGAAAGAGGAAAGGGAGTGAGCTCTGCAGAGATTGGAGAAGAACATTCCGGAAAGAGGTGACAGCCAGAGCAAAGGCCCTGGGGCAGGAGCCGGCCTGGCTACTGAAAGAATAAGGAGGCTGCTCAGGCGGGTGGGGCTCAGTGGTTGAGCGTTGATCTCTGAATCAAGAGGTCACGGTTCGATTCCTGATTCCCAGTCAGGGCACAGGCCCGGGTTGCAGGCTGCATCCCCAGTGTGGGGCGTGCAAGAGGCAGCTGATCAATGATTCTTTCATCATTGATGTGTCTACCTGTCTTTCCCTCGCCCTTCCTCTCTGAAATAAATAAAAACATATTTTAATAAAGAAAGGAAGAAGAAGGAGGCCGATGAGACTGGAGCGGACTGAGCCAGGAGGAGAGCAGGAGGAAGAGGAGAGGGCAGGAGGGCCAGGCCAGGTGGAGCCGGCCAGTACCCGAGCTGTGGCTTCCCCGGGAGAGAGGTGTCTGCCGGCCGCTGGGCTGAGGACAGAGTGAAGGGCAGGAAGGAGCCGCGGTGATAAACCAGGTGAGCGAGGGCAGAGGCTGAGGAGCAGCGGCAGAGGAAGTGGTCGGGTTTGAGGTGCACCGGGGCAGCTAAAGGAGGCTTACAGTGTGAGTGCACCAAACACAGAACTTACTCGCGTGTTACTATTTTTAAATTTATTTGCGGAAACCGGTTTGACTCAGTGGATAGTATCGGCCTGCGGACACTTGGTGGCGGGCACATCCCCAGTGAGGGGTGTGCAGGAGGCGGCTGATGGACGTTTCTCTCTCATCGATGTTTCTAACTCTCTCTCCCTCTCCCCTCCTCTCTGTAAAAAATCAATAAAATATATATATTTTAAAATTAATAAAATGTATTTTTTACAAGTAAATTTATTTTTAATACATTTTTATTGATTTAGAGAGAAAAGGAGAGGGAGATGGAAACATCCATGATGAGGGAGCTTTATCTACTTTTCTTTTTTTTCATCTATTTTATTGATTTTCTTACAGAGAGGAGGGGAGAGGGATAGAGAATCAGAAACATCGATGAGAGAGACACATCGATCAGCTGCCTCCTGCACATCTCCCACTGGGGATGTGCCTGCCACCATGCCCTTGACAGGAATCAAACCTAGGACCCCTCAGTCTGCAGGCAGACGCTCTATCCATTGAGCCAAACTGGTCTTGGCCTTTTAAAAAAGTTTTTATTGATTTTTTACAGAGAGGAAGGGAGAGAGACAGAGAGCCGGAAACATCCATCAGCTGCATCCTGCACACCCCCCATTGGGGACGTGTCCGCAACCAAGGTACATGCCCTTGACTGGAATCGAACCTGGGATCCCCACAGTCCGCAGGCCAATGTTCCATCCACTGAGCCACACCGGTCCTGGCTCCCATCGTTTAAGTGGGGAGTGTAAGGCACCGGCCGCAGGGGGTGACTCGGGGTGCAGTGAGTCAACCCTTTCCACGCTCAGACAGGGCCATGGGCCAGCACTCGGCGGGGCTGCTGCTGTTACTGGCACATCCGGCCAGACTGGGGCCCCACATTTCTCGGCTGCCTCCTCCCCGCTTCCCGGAAGGACAGCAGTGGATCGGGAGGCAGAGCGCCCATCTGTCCCAGCGCCCTCAGGGATGGATCAAGTGAGCCATTAGGTAATTCTCTCTGCCCCGCAGGGTCCCAGGCCCCTGGTCTGTCCAACGAGGGGGATCTGAACCCCTGGCTCTCGGGGCCTTCTAGAATGCCATAGATGGAATGTGCACTCCCCCCACCCCCCATAGATTCCTATATGGAAACCCTCGCGCCCACGGTGATGGCATTAGAAGGGGGGGCCTTGGGAGGTGAACAGGCCACAGGGCTCCATGTACCCCCATGGGCATCACGGGATTTGTACCCTGAGAAAAGCAATCTCACCACAGCAGTCTGGCCCAGCGGATAGAACGTCGGATTGCAGACTGAGGGGTCCCGGGTTCAATTCCATTTAAGGGCACAAGCCCAGGTTGTGGGCTCGGTCCCCGGTGGGGGGCATGCAGGAGGCGGCTTAGCAATGATTCTCTCTTATCATTAACGTTTCTGTCTCTCTCTCCCTCTCTCTTTCTCTCTGAAATCAATAAAAATGTGTATTTAAAAAAAGAAAAGAAAGAAAAGCCATTTCCCAGAGGTCCTTGCTCTTCCACCTTGTGAGGGCGCAGCGAGAAGGCTCCTTCTACAAACCAGGAAGAGGCCCGGCCAGACACGGAGCCTGGCAGTGCTTTGATCTTGAACTTCCAGCTCCAGAACGGGGAGAAGTATGTGCCTGCTGAGTGTAAGCCCTGCATCTATGGCATTTGGTGGCAGCAGCCGGGATGGGCGAAGACCCTCTCCGACACCCTCACCCAGCAACAACCCTCGGCCTGCCCAGCCTCACCCCTGACCTGGCATGGAGCGGACGGGCCCTGCCAGCCTGGCCACGTGATTTCTGCAGAAGAAAGGTCCGGCTGCTCGCAGAGGCCACTGCATTCCAACCTGAGGGAGGGCACCTTCACCGCCGCTCTCCTGGGAGAAGGAGGTGCCCTTGGACAAGCCACACCCCCACCCGGTCACCCACGGTCTGAGGGCGGGCCCTGCGGCCTCCATCGCCCAGAAGGCCCCAGATCCCGGATGGGGGGTGAGCCAGGCTGGTTTTGACAGAGGCCCTGGGAGAAGCACAGGGGAAGCAGAGGGGGGCAGCTTTCCAGGGGGCGCAGAGGGGACACCGAGGAAAAGGACCTGGGCCTGTGGGAGCAGGGGACTGGGTGGGAGGCAGTAACTTGGGGAAAGCAGACTTTTTCCGGGAATGGTGACATCTTCAGATCATCAGGTTTACGCTAGGAAGCTGGGTTTCCGTGTTAGCGCGGGCTGGGTTTTTTTAAAATATATTTTATTGATTTTTCACAGAGAGGAAGGGAGAGGGACAGAGAGCTAGAAACATCGATGAGAGAGACATTGATCAGCCGCTTCCTGCACGCCCCCCACTAGGGATGTGCCCGCCACCAAGGTACATGCCCTTGACAGGAATTGAACCTGGGACCTTTCAGTCTGAAGGCCAACGGTCTATCCACTGAGCCAAGCCAAGCCGGTTTCTGCCTTATAGATATATTTTAAAAAGAGTGGTTATGATGATAAATGTTATATTTCACCACAATTTAAAAAAACTTTTATTTATTTTAAAAATATATTTTATTGATATTTTACAGAGAGGAAGGGAGAGAGATAGAAAGTCAGAAACATCGATGAGAGAGAGACATCGAACAGCTGCCTCCTGTACGCCCCCTACTGGGGATGTGCCCGCAAGCAAGGTACATGCCCCCGACCGGAATCGAACCTGGGACCTTTCAGTCCGCAAGCCAACGCTCTATCCACTGAGCCAAACCGGTCTCGGCAAAAAACTTTTCTTCATTTAATTTTTAAAATCTTCATTGCTGAGAATATTACAGAGGTTCCTGTTCCCTCCCCCACCGCAGGCCTTCACCCCTTCCGTTCTGTGTCCACAGGTAAGATGTTTGGTTACTCTATTCCCACCCTCCCCTCTTGCCTCCGGGATTTGTCAGTCTGTCCTCTGCTTCCTTACTTCTGATTCTATTTACTTCGCCAGTTTATTTTGGTCATTAGATTTTTTGTCTTGTTTATTTTGATTTTTAGATTCGACTGTCGATATGTATTTGTTGCCATTTTATTGTTCATATTTTTTATCCCTTTTCCTCCTCCTTTTTCTTCCTCTTTTTAAATAATAACCTTCAGCATTTCATATAGTACTGGTTTGGCGGTAATGAATTCCTCAGCTTTGTCTTATCTGTGAAACTCTTTATCTGACCTTCAATTCTGAATGAGAGCGTTGCTGGGTAATCTTGGTTGTAGGTTCTTGCTGTTCATCACGTTGACTATTTCTTGCCACTCCCTTCTGGCCTGCATCGTTTCTGTTGAGAAATCAGCTGACAGTTGTATGGGTGCTCCCTTGTAGGTAACTAAGTGCTTTTCTCTTGCTGCTTTTAAGATTATCTCTGTCTTTAGACCTTGGATTTTTTTTTTTTTTTTTACAGAAAGAAAGGGAGAGGGATAGAGAGTTAGAAACATCAATGAGGAAGAGACAACCATCAGCCACCTACTGCACGCCCCCTACTGGGGATGTGCCCACAACCAACCAGGATACATGCTCTTGACTGGAATCGAACCTGGGACCTTTCAGTCCGCAGACCAACACTCTATCCACTGAGTCACACTGGTTTCGGTGACCTTGGCGTTTTAATTGTGATGTGGTTGGGCCTCTTCAGCCTCCTCTTGTTTGGGACTTGCTGCACTTCCTGGACTCGTAAGTCTATTTCTTTCACCAGATGGAGGAAGTTTCCTGTCATTATTTCTTCAAATAGGTTTTCTTTCTCTTCTCTCTCTCTCTTTCTTCCTTCCCCTTCTCCTTCCTTCCTCTCTCCCTCCCTCCCTTCCTTCCTTCCCTTTCTGGCACCATAATGTGCATGTTGGTACGCTTGACATTGACCCAGAGGCTGCTTACACGATCTTCATATTTTCTATTCTCTTTGCTCTTCGGACCGGTGTTTTGCTTCCTCATCGTCCCCATCGGTGATTTGGTCCTGGTGACCCTCTGCTGTGGGGTCCCTGTAAGCTGTTCTGTATTTCAGTGAGCGTGTGCCCACTTTCTGACTGCTCCTGGTTCTACCTTCTCACCAAGATCCTGGAGTCTCAAGATCCTTGAGGAACCTTATAGCCATGGGTTTGAACTCTGCACCCAGTAGTCCGCTTGCTTCCATTTCTCCCATTTGTGACATGTTTGTCTTTGCATGCTGGCCGCCTCCCTGTGTTGGCTTCTGTGTGGTGGGGGTAGAGCTGCTATGTCTCCTGGAGTCGGAAGAGCGGCCTTGGGCAGTGGGTGTCCTGTACGGGGGTGTCCTCTAGGGGCACCCTGTGTGCCCAGCCTTGTAGTCGAGCGCCTTCTCACTGAGTGCCAGGCCGGCGGGGCTCACTGGCTGAGTGCTGACCCAGGCACCAGGAGGTCTCGGTTTGATTCCCGGTCAAGGCACATACATGCCCAGGTGGTGGGCTTGATCCCCAGTAAGGGGTGTGTAGGAGGCAGCTGACAGATGTTTCTCTCTCTCTCCCTCTCCCTTCCTCTGTCTGAAATCAATAAAAACATATTAAAATAAAAAACAGAAAAAACAAGAAAAACAAATGTCCATGATAAAAAAAAGAACAATATCCCTCTTACTTCCTCTCTGAAATCAATAAAAATATTTTAAAAAGCCGAGACTGGTTTGGCTCAGTGGATAGAGCTTCGGCCTGCGGACTGAAAGGTCCCAGGTTCGATTCCGGTCGGGGGCATGTACCTTGCTTGCGGGCACATCTCGTGTGGGGTGTGCAGGAGGCAGCTGATCGATGTTTCTCTCCCATCGATGTTTCTAACTCTCTCTCCCTCTCCCTTCCTCTCTGTGAAAAATCAATAAAATATATTAAAAATATATTTTTTTTAAAAAAAGAGCAATAACAAAAAGCACCCTTCCATGACAGCTGGTTTTCCCTCCCAGCATCCTCCCTGCAAGACTCATCTGGAACGTGGTTTACTGTCTCTCCTGGATTGGGGGTTGGGGGTGGGGGCGAGAGTCGGGGGGCAGGGCAGGGAGTGGGGTGTCTCTCTTGTTCGTGCCTGTATGTTGGTGGCTGCATGTTCGTGGCTGTATCCCCAGCGCCTGGAGCAGCACATGCAGCTCACCACCTCACAGCTGTGGGCTGGTTCTGCGGTGCATGTCACTGAGCAGGATCAAACCCACAAGAATGCTGTCAACATGACCACGCCCTTCCTTCGCCTCGCAGCCTGGAGTCCGTGGCGCTGTCGCTGTCCCTCCATCAGAGAGGACAGCGACCCCTAAGACCCCGCCTTCTCTTGTCTGTCTGTCCTCCATCCTCCCCCGCCCCCGCTCAGGGTCACCCTGGGCCGTGCTGGCGCGCAGCCTTCCACATCTGCCGCGAGCCCCACCACAGCCCCGCCAGGACCTGGGGGACTCTGCACAGTGGGGTGATGAGGGCCCTGGGCACCGCCACCAGAGCGCTAGGGGACGGGGTGCTGCTGAGGTGTGTCATGTGCGTGACCTTCCTGTCCCCCTGTGGGCTCCCGGGGAGGGGCGTGCAGCGTGGAAGACCACAGCCCTGGGGCAGACCCAGGTGGGCACATCCATCACCTGGTCATCGCATAGCACCTCGGCTTCTCACCCGCACAGCGGGCACAGGGCGGGGTGACCCGCACTGGGAGCCAGGCTGTCCCTGCTCCGGGATCTTCATTCAGGCTGAGCCCCCTGTCCCCTTGCTGCTCCTGCTGCTTAAGCCATGGGGGGTCTGAGGAGCCGGGGGCTTGGACAGGTGTCGGGGAGCCCAAAGGCCTGGTCTTCCCCCCTCTCCTCCCCGCTGCCCCCAGAGACCGGTGCGTTCTGTGCGAGGGCCGATGCTGCTCCTTCCTCTAGCGAGGGCTGGGCTGAGGCACCTGGTCCCCAGGAGTGGCAGACACACACACCGGGGTGCAGGGAATCACCCTCCTGTCACCACAGCCGCAGGCAGCCGCCCCCTCCCCGCTGTGCCTCTTGGGGAGGTCAGCTGGGCCTTCCCTTCCCGGCAGACCCGGTGGGGGAGACAGAGCGTCTGCAACCCCATCAGAGGCTCTACCGCCCCAGCGCCAGCCTCTGCCCGCCTCCGGGGGGTGGGGCTCTGCAGTTCACGAAGGCCCAGCCTGCCGTTCATTTGAGCTACACGGTGGCCCCGTGATGGCCAGACCGGTCATGCAAAGGGGGTGCAACACGGGCCCAGCCGGTCCCCTCCCTGCCCAGACCCTCACCCGCTCGTTTCTCTCCAAGGAGGGAAGGGGCTGCTTCCCCCGTCTCAGACCGGCTCTGCCCCCCAGTTGTTACTGGCATCCAAAAAGGTCCCCTTTGTCTGGGAGGGCAGCTGGGAGGGGCAGCGGGGGGCCAGCTTCAGAGCGCAGAGTGTTGGGGACCAGGAGTGGGTGTCAGGAGTCAGGGGCAGTGGCGCCCTCTCCCCACGCCTTCACCGCCCAGCCCGGGGGGCACTGGGATTGGGAGGCTTTCTTGGTGTCCAGGGTGGAGGCTCAGTCCTGGTGGGGACGCTGAGCCATCAGCCCACATGCAGAAACCCCCTCTGTCTCCGGTGGAGTCACGCCCTCGGCTCCATGCTCCCACCCCTTTCTGCCCGCAGCCCGGAGGTGCCCAGCGGCAGCTGCCCGCCACCCACGCCCCCACCGGCCCTGCGGTCCTGGCCGAGGCCGGGCGGACCCTGCCAGCTGGGGTGCGGGGCTGCTCTCTCCGCGCAGCCGCTCTCTGCAGAGAACTGTGCTCCAGGGACCAGCTTCCGTGGAAAAATGCGACACACAAATACAAGCCAACAGAGCACTCGGCCAACATTTATTGAACACCTACTATGTGCCAGGCCCTACGCAGGGCGCTAGGAAAACGAAGTCGCTGCAAACCAGTCCCTGCCCGGAAGGAGCTCACAGTCTAGCGGGTGGAACCATGAATCACGGTGACAGCGGCGAGGGCGCATGTGGGTCACGGTTTTACAAGGAGCTTGTACACACATCGCAACACAGCCACGTGGGGAAAGCACGGCGGCGTAACGTGGACAGTCACACGATGGAGAGGAGGAGGAGGGGTGAACGGCACTAATTCCCGCTCCGGGTTCAGAGCCAGAGTGCGGGCACCGGTCCTGCTGTCTTGGGAGGGAGGGAGGACACATGTGTCGCCAGCCTGCACCCCCGGTGGCAGCCGCAGCGGGTCGGGAATCTGCCGCTGACGTCTCTGCGCCCGCAGCGCTGTCTGCTCACTGCCCTGAACCAGCCCCGGACACCCGGGCTCCAGGGAGGCAGGTGGGGACCAAGGACCACGTCCCTCCAGTGAGGCCACAGTGAGTCCTCGCATCCCGTCTGGATCGCGTGCCACCAGCTCCAGGGACAGCGGCCTCAGGCCCCGATCCTTCGAAATCAGTCCTCTCTGTCTCAGGGACCGGCTTTCTGGAGGGTCTCACACCTGGCGGAGGCAGCGCCATTCGGGAACCGCTGCCCTCGGCCCTAGTCTGAACACTCAGTATTTATGGGGAGCAGACGGGGACTCCCCCTTTATCCCATCCGCTCTGAACTCCGAACGGGGCGGTGCTGGGTGGGGTCTGGGGGACGCTCCGGGCCCTTCTTCAGGCCATTCCACCAACAGAAAAGCCAGTCCGCACCAGCACTGGCCTGCGATGGCCATTCCGGAGGGAAGAGTCTGGTGGAGACCCCAGGTGGACCGCCTCCTGTCTGGGGCGTAGGGACAGGACAAAGGCTCGGGTTCGATTAAAGCAAAGTGTTCAGCGAGCGCATGGAGCTGGAACTGCGGGAGGCAGGGCTGCGTTTAGGACCTGGTGCCCCCCCTCCATTGTGGGGCGCGGGCTGGCACTTCCCTTTCCAAAGGTCAGGGTCAGCCTCGCCTCCCTGGGTGAGGACAGGACAGCGGCCTGTGGGTCAGCAGGCTCAGGCCCAGGCAGGGAGGAGAAGGGGAGCGCTTCCCTGTGCCTGACGCCACAGCAGACCGGGCCTCTGGACCCCAAAGCCTTGCTCCGATCCCGCCCAGGACAACCAGTCCGCCCTCTGCCCCTCGGGGTCACCCAGGCCAGCTGGCCTCCTAGCGAGCCCCTCCCCCCAATGACGGCCCACAACGGAACTCTCTTAATAAAAAAAAATAATTTATTGTCAACAGGAGAGTTATGTACAACCGGAAACGGGGGAAGGCGTGGAGTGGATGAACCCCGGCGGGCGGCGTGGCCTCCGGCGGGGATGGAGCGGGAAGAGGTAATGGCGGCCTCCTGGCTGAGGGGCCGGACAGGGGGGAGGAGAGGCGTCCTCCGAGGTAGTGGCACTCAGCTCAAACCCCGTGGTGCCCCCCTCTGTGGTGTAAGGCACTGTGCCGAAGGAGAATGGTGAGCGGCGGGGGCGGGAGGTGGGACGGAGAGGGGGGTCGCCAAAGGATCGGGCGGGTTCTCCCAGGCCCAGTGCCCTGCCCCACACGGCCTCAGCACGCCCCACGCGCGGGGTGGGCGCTTTCCCGTGCCCTCCGCCTCCGCCCCGCCTCGGCACGCTCCGTCAGGTGGCAGCGCGGCAGCGTGAGAAGCCAGGAGACACGCCTCGTCCACGCCTCCCCGGGAGGCAGGAACCGAGCCGCCACCCGCTTCTCGCCACCCCTGGTGCTGATTCCAACAAACGGCGGCGGTCCGGGGTGTCACCTGCTCCCACACCCCTGGTGGCCCGGGGATGCCTGGACCAGTCTGGCAGGGGGCTGGCCGCCGGGGACTCCTCCGTCCACCCGGATCACCTGCAGATCCAGCGTCCCGCGGAGGCCCGGCGGGGGACCTGGCGGGAACGGAGCAGAGAGCAGGGTCAGGGCCCCGGACACCCCACGCTGAGGATGTCCTGAAGGTCTCTGAGCCCCCCCTTTCCAGAGCCCAGTGCCCGGGGTGCGGGAAGCCCCATCGAGCAAGTTCTGCTTTGTGCGCAGGAGCTGGTCTGTCTCCCGAGAAACCGGAGGCTCCTTGAGGGCAGCGGAATCCCGCTCAACAATGACTCATCCGCTACCCGCTCTGCCCATTCCAGTTGCCAGGGCAACGGCGGCGCAGGAGCAGAGCAGTGGCTTTCCTGGGATTCACGTTCCAGTGACGAGCCAATCAACGGGAACGAACAAGATGCAATAGGCTACATGCAGCCAGAGGCAAAGGCATCAACATCCCCAGGGAAGGGACGGGGCGGCTCTCAGGATGCGGCCCGGGAGCAGATGGACAGGAAGGAGGGGCCAGCCCAGCGGAGCTGGGAGCAGCATCAGGAGGAAGACAGTGCCGGTGCGAGGCGCGGGGACAGGAAAGATCCCGGGTGAGGACCACAGCACAGCACCAGACGGGTGTCTGACAGGCCCGCTGGCCGCTCGGAGACCAGGCCGCAGGGGCGAAGGTAAGCAGCCGGAGACCGGCCGGAAGGCTGAACCAGGAAGCAGGCAAGCGACCGCGTGGACAGGGGAGCCGCAGAGGAGGAGGTGCCAGGAGGCGAACTCTGAGCACGTCTGCGGGTGGGGCTAAGGACCTGTCGATGGTCTGACGTGGTCCTGAGACAAGAGATGGCGGAGGGTTCGGCCCAAGCAGACAAGGACAGGCGGCCGGTCCTCAGGAAGAGACAAAAGACTAGACTGGCTCCGATGAGAGAAGGCTTAGCCCAAGCAGATGCCCGTGGGCATCGGAAGAGAGGCTGCCCCGAGGGGAGAGTCTGGGCCGGAGGCCGCGGCAGGGGCTGTGAGCACAAGAAGGAATTCAAAGCTGCGATCCTGGGCGCCACCCAGGGAGTGAGCCTACACCCTGACCCACGGGTGGGCACCCACTCACCAAACACCTAGTTAAGCTGCACCTGCTGGGCGCTGGGGTAGGTACCACAGTGAGAGACGGACAAGCATCCTGACCTGAAGGAGCAGACATTCCGACAGCGGATGCAAGTTTACGGATAAACGGGACAGAGGCTGGAAGGAGGAGGGTAAGAGGGAGAAATAACGGCTTGGTGTGGGCTGCTGGGCAAAATCCAGACAGAAAGGATGGATGACAGAGAAGTGTCCGGTGGGGAGAGACGGCCCTGGCAGTGGTCTAAGGACGAGCCTTCGCAGGAGCGAGTCACAGTGGGGGGAGCAAGGCAGCGGATGTGGCCTGAGGGCGGGAGTGGGGAGTAGGGGGTGGGCTCTTGGCCCTGTGGGGGCTCAGCTGAAGTGCACAGACTGCCCTTCCCAGGCCAGGGGCAGAGCGAGTGCTACCTCCCAAGGCTCAGCGTCCGCTTCAGTAAAAAGGAGCCCGGCCCTCAGGGCCCTCTCCGGCCTGGGCACTACCCTCCTGCCCCCGCACCTCCCCCCACTCCCCCTGTCCTACCAGGCCCTCGGAAAGCCCCAGTCTTTCCTGACTGCCTCACACTCCTACCATCCGCTCCGCTGACGTGACCAGAGAACTGTTCCAACCTCTAAAACCTTGATCTTTCAACTTTTCAAACTGGGAGTGTCTTTATTCAAATAAAATCTTCAGCAACTTGAATACGTAAAACAACTCAGCGCAGAGCCGTGCGGTGACGCCTCCGTTTCCGGGAAAGCCGGCCGAGCTCGGAGGTCCTGGCAGAGCCCGGGGCGCTGGAGCACCGGCGGGGGGATCTTCTTCTCTCCGCCGCCTCCCACCTGTCCTGCCGACCCCCGCTTCTGGGGGACAGAGGCCGCCTCGCGCGAGTCGTGGGTCGCTTTCCGCCGGGCTTGGCTCGGGGCTGGGCTTGGGGCTTGGCTCGGGGCTGGGCCGCAGGACGCTTGCTGCTGGGTGGTTTGGCCTCTTTTGCGGCTCCGGGCCGAGTCCACACTCCACGGATCCTGCCGCTGCGGAGAACACCGGCACCCCCTGCGCCCCTCCCGTCACTCACTGCGTTTGCTGAGCCTCGTCTTTCCCCGCTCACCCCCGGGGACTCCCTTCTCAGCTGCCCGCCACTCCAGAGGTGGAGCTGGGCCCGGGGAACCCTGGGCTCGAAGTGAAGGCTCTTTGGGGAGGAAAGCCGACCCGCCGAACGGAGAAGAGGCGGCCGCTTAGCGCCGTGGCCCAAGACAACAGGGGACTCAGACACGTTCAAGTCCAAGCAGTCTGGAATGTGACTCAAGCTGGAACTAGAGCCAGTTCAAACCGGATCTACGTGAAGGGACGCCTGCCTCGAGATGGGAAGGAAGCGTGCCCACGACCTGCACACACGCACAGCTCTGGGGAGGTCTGAGGATCCAGAGCGAACCGGTAGGTGCGGTCGCTGCTGTGAGCGAGGTGGCCGGAGAAGGGGCGCACTGCTTTCCGTGCCACCTTCCTCGGGCTCTGCACAAACACACAGACAGGCTGGGACAAGGCACTCCTGTGTCACTCACTCACTCCCTCCTTCAGGAACCATCTCCTGAGACAGTGGTGCGAGCCGGGCCCAGCGTGGCGAGACGAAGAGGAAGCAGCTCGGCCTCCGCCCTCCTGAACAGTGCTCTGCTCTCATCGGAGCCTGCCCCTGCCTGGTGCCACGGCTGCGGTGCAGGCAGACCCGGCCCCGAGGTGTCCCTGTCGCCACCCCAGGACCCGTGTCCCTGTCCCCACCCCAGGACCCGTGAGCACGGTAAGCTCCGCGGCCGAGGAGAAGGAAGGCTGCGGGCTGAGCTCCCCGTGGCGGGAACGGATGGTGCCAGGGGTGACTTTAACCTACAGACTCAGCTGGACGAGCTGGTGGACTCAGTGTGGCCACAAGCGTCCTTAAGTGGGGAGGGAGGCGGCAGGAGAGTCAGGCCAAAGATGGCACCTCAAGAAAGGGCCTGCTGGCCCCCGCGGGCCTGGAAGATGGAAGGAGGCGAAGAGGGATGCGGGCGGCCTCCAGAACCCCGAAAAGGCAAGACACAGGCTTTCCGAGCCTCCAGAGGAAACGCGGGCCTGCGACACCGTGACTTTCTAGCCTGGAAGACCTCTGACCTCGGAACCGAAAAGTAAGCTTTGTGCTGTTGGAGCACAAGTCAGTGGCGCCGCGCTACCGCAGCCACGGGGGCTAGCAGGGCACTGGGAAGAGGGACCACCGGGAAGAGGGACCGTCTCAGAACCAGGAAAGCACTTGGCAAGGACCGGCGACCTGCGCCCGGAAGTTCTCCCGATCGGGAGGATGCGCTGCTAACGCCTCTGCCGTCGCCGACCGCTCACTGAGCGGCTCCCGAGGAGCCGGTGCTCACTGTCTAGTCTGCGAACAGCCCAGGAGGGCCCTCCCGCAGGCTCCGTCCACTGCGGGCGTCCCCCGGGGGAGCCCTGGTCTAGTCCAGCCTGAAGACGCTTCCAGGACACACCGGAGCCAGCCCGTCCTCACACCCGCCGGCCCGGGCCCCTCTCCCCGGGACCCCGCGCCAACAGCAAGGAGCAGCCTTCTTCGGGGCCCCGGTCTCCCGGGAGCTCACCTGGAGAGGGGCTCTCCAGCGGGGGGAGGCCTCCCTCGGCGGCCCGGCCCTCCGGGGGCGCGTCCTTGCCGAACACGGCCCGCAGCTGCGGGTGGGAGAAGAGCTGCAGCACGAAGCCGGGCGGGAAGCTGCCGTCCGTGAAGTGCCGGACCTCGGGGGGCGCCGTGAAGGCCTCGGAGGGCGAGTCGGGCGACAGGAAGTCTGTGAGGAGGAGGGGGGGGCTGTGAGCTGGAGGGTGGGCAGCCTCCCACCGGGGCCAGACCCCGAAGCTGAGCACCATCAGGGAGGCGGGGCCCCGGGCCGGGCCGGCCCACCCGCACCGGCTCGGTTTGGAGCGTTGCAACCAGAGCCCCGATGTGCCCCCACCTGGGCTCCCCCTCACCTGAGTCCGAGTCCGGGTCCGGATCTGGGTCCGGGTTTTTGGTCACGGATTTGCCTCTCTTCTTTCTGGCTGGCTCTTCCTCAGGGGGCTCCTTCCACCTCTGGCTACGGGGCTTCTTAGTTACTGGCTCTGGGGCAGGGGCAGGGGCAACTGCAAAAAAGGGAAAATGCCTGAACCCCGCAACCTCAACCTGCACCCCGCAGCTGAAGCTCTCTGCCCAGGAGCCTCTCCCCGCTCTTGCCCCCCAGCTCAGCCTCCCTGGCCCCCCACGACTGACCTGGAAGTTCAAGGGGGCGGAGCCCCCGGGGCCGGGTCCTTCTCGGGAGGACGGCGCTGTCCTCCGAGTCGAGGAGAACGACGATCTCGGCGGGCGCTCTGGCGGGGTCCGGGGCAGAGCCCGGGTCCTCACCCGCATCCTGGGCCGAGTCTGCGGGGACAAACGCCCCGTGAGCGCCCCGCGCGGTCCCCACAGTCTGCCCGGCCCCCCCCACCCCGGGCCCCGCTACCTGAGTTGGGGGGGGAGGGCTGCTCGGCTCCGATGTCCTGCAGCAGGGCCGCCCCCTCGCTCCAGGCCTCCAGGATGTTGCTCTTCTCGGCGGGGCTCAGGTCCAGGGTGTGCGGGTGCTGCTCCAGGATGTGCGCGCGCGCCGTGGCCGCCGAGGGGCGCGGGATCTCGGCCCCGCACACCATGCACAGCGCCCGGCCGCTGCCTCCCGGGCTGCTCCCCACCAGGAACTCCTGCTCCCACGTCTGCAGCCGGGGCTCCTCGCAGCCGGGGCCGCCCGCCTCCAGGAGGCTGGGCCTGGGCGGCGGCGTCTTCTCCTGCTGGGCCACTGCGGGGGGAGGAGAGAGGAGGGCGGGGATCAGCGGCGGTGCCCCGGCCCGTGTTAGTTAGGCACCTGTCCCCGAACGTGGCGGGGTACCGGAGGAGCACCCACTGTAAAAAGATGGCGTGGCTCCATGGCTGAGCACGGACCTGTGGACCAGAGGTCACCGTTCAATCTGGTCAGGGCACAGAACCGGGTTTCAGGCTCAATCCCTAGTGGGGGGGGGGGGGGGGCGTGCAGGAGGCAGCCAATCAATGATTCTCTCCATCCATGTTTCTCTCTCTCTCTCTCTCTCTCTCCCTCTTCCTTCCTCTGTGAAATCTATACACATTTTTAAACAAAATAAATTCTTCAGCTGTCATCCTAAAAAAGGAGGAAAAAAATAAAAGAATAAATGGAACTGGAGCTGTCATCCCATGGCCATGGTCGGCAAACTGGGGCTCGCAAGCCACATGCGGCTCTTTGGCCCCTTGAGTGTGGCTCTTCCACAAAATCCCACAGCCTGGGCGAGTCTATTTTGAAGTGGTGTTAGAAGTTCAAGTTTAAAAAATGCGGCTCTCCAAAGAAACGTCAATCGTTATATTATTGATATTTGGCTGTTGGCTAATGAGTTTGGCGACCACTATGGACCCAGAGGAACTACTTTGCACATCTTATGCCTCAAATCTTTGGGAGATTAAAAGGGCAAGATAACCTTTGGACCGGGCCTAAAGCTGACTGTTTGCCAGGGTAAGGAGAAAGGAGGTACAATGACTACCAGACTGAATACCACGGAACTGGAAATTAAAACCGCTCTTTAGAATTAGCCTTAGTGAGGTATGGGCACCATCAGAAATGCCTTCTGTACACTGACTCCGTCCCCTCCCCCTTCTCATCAACAGCCCTGGCTGTGTCTCCTGTCAGGACACTACAGGGATGGGCAAAGGTTAACAACAACAACAATACAGGAATAAACTGTTTGGCCTACCCGGTTTGGCTCAGTGGATAGAGCATGGGCCTGTGGACTGAAGGGTCCCAGGTTCGATTCCGGTCAAGGGCACATGCCCGAGTTGTGGGCTCGATCCCCAGTGTGGGGTGTGCAGGAGGCCGCCCATCAATGATTCTCTCTCATCATGGATGTTTCTCTCTCTCTCTCTCTCTCTCCCTTCCTCTCTGAAATCAATAAAAATATATTTTTTAAAATAAGTCTCCAGTCTTGGCACATCCACCCAGAAACCCCAGTCAGCCTGGCAAGTTCCTACCCCCCCTTAACGGACCTGCTCCCACTCTCCGGCCTGGAAGCCTTCCTGGCCTGCCACCCCTGACAGTTTACTACATCCCCATCTGACCTGAGGTCACACTCTCGAGGTCAACGATGGTCAACGTTATCACTTCTTGTCCTCCCGGGGCGGGCACAGAGGGAGATGCTCCATGAGCCTCCGGTCAGTGAATGCGCCACGTGCCCGCTTCTCCACCCGCTGAGGCGCCCTCAGAGGCCGCCCGTCCCCTCCACGCTGGTCTCTCCAGTGCTCCGGAGCCCCTGCAGCTGTCACCTCACCCCAGGGGCTGCCCGCGCCTGCGCTTGGTGCACAGGACCATTCGCTGCCAGGGCAGGAGCTCCTGGAAGCTGGCAAAGGCAGGCAGCTGGGCACTGTGCGGGGTGCCTCAGAGCCCCACGGGTCCAGCTCATCCCCATGACGAATAGGGGAGGCCCCGGCCCCTGGGCCGCACGGAAGAGGTGGCGTTTGAAACGACAGGGGAATTGGCGGGGTCTCAGGAGATCCAGGTCCACAGTGGGCTGGCATCTAACTCCCAGGTGACCATGGAGGAACCTGGACCCCGAGCTGGAATCAGGCTTTCTTTCCTATACTCGTCCCAAACAGCTCTCACCAAGGTCACACGTGCTAAACCCAGCGGCCAGCTCTGAAACCTCATCTTCTGGTCACTTCCGCCAGCTTGACCTGTCCCTCAGCTTCCAGGTACCACCTTCCCATGGTTCTTCCTCCATCGGGAAGTAAGTTCCTCGTTTCACCCCCCCCCCCCATCATCTCTTTTCAGGAAGCTACATGCTCCCTCGCCTCTTCCACATCCCACCACGGCCTTCTCTGCCACTGCAGACAGCTGCCGTCCACGCACCTGCGCACTCTTTTCCCATCACCATCTCCTTTCCTCACAGCCCACCTCACCCCCTGGCACCGTGTGTGTGTATGTGGTCCTCACGCACCCTGCCAGCTCCAGGACAGCCTGGACTGCTGCCCCTTCACGCCTGTATCAACAGCATCCACAGTGCCCGGCGCTCAGAGAGGCGCTCAGAGAGGTCTGATGTGGGAACGACCCCACCTCTGACCTGGAATCGCTGGAGCACGAATGACTATTTCTGAGACCGCTCTGTCCACCCTCCTCCGCTCCCGGTCTGGTCCCCCGGCCCGCAGCCTGCTGACAACTCCCGTGTTTGTGCCTCCAGCCAGGCTGTCCCTGAAACCTGGACTCGTGTGTCTAACTTCCACCTGCCTCTCCCAGGACGCGTCACGGGCCCCTCAGCCTCACCATGCCCCGACCCAAACTCCCGACTCCCCGCCTGCCAAAGGCTCCCACCTCAGTGAGCGGGAAGCCCTCCTTCCCGGTGCTCCGGCCCCAAACCTGGAATTCATCCTCTCTCCCCCCCACCCCCCAACCCTGCCACCCCGAACCTCTCCAAGCAGCTTCTTGCTTCAGGACCTGTGTCCCTGCAAGTCCCCCTGCCTAAGAGGGCAGAGGGGTTCTCTCGGGGGCTCACTCCCTCACTTCCTGTGGGTCTGCGCTCCAATCCCACCTCCTTAAGAGAATCAATCCACCACTCGGTCTTCCAAAGAGAACGCCGATCGCCACCTGACTCACTCTGCGCGGACTCAGGTCTGCGTCCGGCCCTTAGCATGCGCGTGTGCCTGTTGCATTGGGCAGTTTCCTCTTTGGTGGTGGCCGTTGGCACGTCCAGCCTAGAACAGTGCCTGGCACACAGCAGGTGCCCGCCATTCGCTTCTCTGGGCTTCCAGGTCCCCCTCCCCGACAGCCTGGCCCGGGGCCTCCGCCAACACCTGTAGACGCCGGGGGACCTCTCTCCGTTGGCCTGAAAGCTCAGAGCATGGTGCCTGTGTCCCCCCACTCCTTTTCCAGCCCCCCAGATTCCAAATGGAAGAGGCAGGCAGCCATTCCATCCTTGTGCAAAGCGAATGGCTTGCCCCTCCACCTCCCCTGGATACTTCCTCCCAAAAAAGGGGGGGCCCCCCCCGGGAGCAGGCTATTTGCATTTCCATGACCAGCGCTTCTCCCATTAAGGGGGCCCTTTGTCTCCCGTCCGGAGGCCTGAAGACCTGGAGGAAAGGGGAGCAAAGTCCCCGGACCTTCTTGCTCCAGACCCTTCCTCCTGGAGGGGCTACACCCCTGCCCCCCCACATACACCCCCCCCCCCAGGTCAGGCCTTCCCCGAAGCCCGCTGCAGCCTGCACCCCCACTCACCCCAGAAGCTGCGGAACGTGACACCTGTGGCTCGCGCCAGCGCAGGGCCGAGGGGTGGCGACGGGGACCGGGGAGCCCCGGGGCCCCCGCAATCCTCGGGGCCCGAGGCCTCCATCCTCCGCCCCGCTCCGCACCCCTGGGGACCCCCGGGCGGCCGCGCCCCGGCCCGGGCCCTCGGCCCGCCACCCTCGGCCCGCACCGCGCACAGCCGGGCCCGGGGCCTGTCTCCGCGCCGCGGCCGCGGGCAGCAGGCGACTCCTCCGGGGACCCGGCCGCCGGCGGGGCTCGGGGAAGGGGCGCTCGGGCGCCGGAGGATGCGGAGCGCGGCGGGGGGATCGAAGGCTCCAGACCCCGGCGGGGGAGGGGGTGCGGGGCGGCGGCCTGGGGTTCCGGGCCGCGAGGGGGCGGGGCGAGGCCGCCCGGCCGGGGCCGAGGGGGGTGTGTGTGCGCGCGCGCGGGGGGCGCCGGGCCCAGGCCCCAGGGGCAGCGGCGCGCGGGGCCCCACGGGACGTGGGGGCACGAGCAGGTCCGGCGCGGGGCCGCGACGCGGAAGTGGCGCGTCCCCGGCCGCCCTCACCTCGGAGCACGGGCTCGGGCCGCGGGATCACGGCCACCACCACGGCCTCGTCCTCGTCCTCCGCTTCCTCGCATTTGAGCGTCACCTCGAAGCAGTCGAGCGCGGCGCCCTCGGCCTTGAGGGCCATGGTGGTGCGGCCGCCGGGACCGCCGGACGCCGCCGCGGGGCCGGCGCGCGGGCCTGGCGCTCGGCCGCCGCCCCCTGCCCGCCGCCCGCCGGGCCTGCGACGGCCGCGCCTGGGCCGCGCCGAGACCTGGAGCGAAGGGACCCCGGGCGGGGAGGGCTCAATCCGGGGCCCCAGCCCCCCGCCGCTCCCTTTTATGGAGCCTCATTGTCGGCGCCCTGCGGGCCGCCCGGCGCGGGCCCGCCCCCCGGCCCGGCGCGGCCAATCACACGCGGCGCCGCCCCGCGCACGCGGCCCCGTTAGAATCCCGGGCGCCCGCGGCCCTGGGGCCCGTGGCGGGAGCTGCGGCCGCGATCGGGGACCCCCTCCCCACACCCGAGGCTCCCGGAGGGTCGTCCTGAGCCCGTTGGGGTGCGGCTCCCCGTGGAGATGCGCCCGGACGCACGTCGCTGGCGCGAGGAGCCCTGGCTGCGGGGAGATAGACGCGGCGGCGGCGGAGGAGGAGGAGGAGGAGGAGGAGGAGGGGAAGGGGCCGGGGCCGGGGCGCGGGGAGACCGGAGGCGGATCTGCCAGCCCTGGGTGGTGACCTGGGGGCCCGGTATCTGTTTTCCTAGCCACGTCCTGCTTTCTTCGAAAAAAAAAAAAAAAACACAAAAAAACGTGGTGGAACCTTCTGGACCAGGAGGGCAGAGCCAGAGGAAGAGCCGAGTGTGGGCGGATGATGCAAACCATCTCTCTCTCTCTCGTGTTGATGGTTTCCAGGTCTTATTTGATGAGTTTTTGTAAGAATTGGTTTGGGCCAGAGGATGCCCCTGGAAGCAAGGTCTCAGGAGACCGAGGTCAATGCTTCCGGCCTGTGATTCCCACTGGTTACACGTGAGACCAGGGCTGGGGTCCCCTCCCCACGGCCCCAGGAATCCGCCAGAGCCCAGTTGCCATGGCAGCCGCGGCCTGGAGGCCTCACACCCCGTGGCGAGCGCCTTCCTCTGTGACATAGGGGGCCACTCCCTGGGCTTAGAACCCGCCCGGAGACTTGGGTGGGGAGAGTGGCTGGTGCTGAAAATCCGCTTGTTGAACCTGCTGCAGGAACAGACCAAGCGCAGCAGTGATGCAGGGCCCCTCCTGTCCTGCCTGCAGGTGACAGTGGTCCCTGAAGATGATACAGGGACCGAAGACATCCTGGGCCTGCTGACTGCACAGAGGGAGCGCTGTCTGAGGAGGGAGGGGCCCTCAAAAGGAGCCCCAGGCAGGCCCCACCCCACCCCCTCCAGGAGGCTTTCTAGAAGAAGCCACTGCTGTCACCCGAGGTGGCAACTCCCACCTCCCGGCCTGATGCTGCCCTTGAAGGACTTCCAGTGGAAAAACAAGTGCAGCGGAAACCGGTGTGGCTCAGTGGATAGAGCGTCGGCCTGTGGACTGAAAGGTCTCAGGTTCGATTCCGGTCAAGGGCATGTATCCTGGTTGCAGGCACATCCCCAGTAGGAGGCGTGCAGGAGGCGGCTGATCGATGTTTCTGACTCTCTATTCCTCTCCTTTCTCTCTGCAAAAAATCAATAGAATATTAAGAGAAAAAAAAGAAAAGTGCCAACGGAAGACAGTGCCCTGTAGGTCTAGGCCAGCGATTGGCAAGCTCTTCAGTGCACAGAGCCAAATGTCAACAGCACCACGATTGGAATTTCTTTGGAGAGCCACACTTTTTAAACATATTTTATGGATTTTTTTACAGAGAGGGACAGACAGCTAGAAACATGAATGAGAGAGAAACATTCAATCAGCTGCCTCCTGCACATCCCCCGACTGGGGATGTGCCCACAACCAAGGTACATGCCCTTGACCGGAATCGAACCCAGGACCCCTCAGTCCGCAAGTCAACTCTCCGAATCCATTGAGCCAAACCGATTTCGACGAGAGCCACATTTTTTACACTTAAACTTCTAACGCCACTTCTTCAAAATAGACTCGCCCAGGCTGTGGGATTTTGTGGAAGAGCCACACTCCAGGGGCCAAAGAGCCAGCATGTGGCTCGCGAGCCGCAGTTTGCCGACCACTGGCCTAGACCATCTGGGTTTGTGCGTGTGCATTCTCTGAGGGTCAGGCGAGGATGGGAAACGTGTCCCTGTGATTAAGCTGCACGTGACCAGAGCAGGTTGGGGGCGGGAGGGGAGATGGGAACTAGTCGATAGGGATTACACGCTTTCAAGTGGACATTTGGTTGCTTTCACGAGTGTGAGCCGTTTCTGCCTGAGACTGCTCCCTCCCCAGCTCTTCTGCTCTGTTATTTTTTTCTTTCTTTTTTAAATATATTTTATTGATTTTTTACAGAGAGGAAGGGAGAGGGATACAGAGTTAGAAACATCCATGAGAGAGAGACATCGACCAGCCGCCTCCTGCACGCCCCCTACAGGGGATGTGCCGGAAACCAGGATACATGCCCTTGACTGGAATCGAACCTGGGGCCTTTCAGTCCGCAGGCTGAGGCCCTATCCACTGGGCCACACCAGTTCCGGCTTCTGCTCTGTTCTGTGTCGGCCTGCAGGCCAGCTTCCCAGGCTTCTAGAACCGCTGACCTCACACCTGGGTTTGGCCGGTGGGAGACAGTGACAGGAGGCAGGAACGTAAGGGGAAGGAAACATCCGGGTCACTTCTTCCCTTCCTCTCTCTGGCTGGGGCTCCAGCAGGCCCCCAGGGCTGGATCCCCCGCTGGGATGAAGCGCTTCCTTTTGGCACAGCTCTTAGTGGTGGGGGCGTCTCAGCCTCAGGGGTGAGACAGGAGGGGATGCCGAGAGCTGCTTAGGAAACAGGCCCAGACCGAGCTCTAAGAGGGGAGAGGCTGACTGAAGGCTAGGTAGGAGGTGTGTGTGGCTTCCCCCCTAACCTGTGTGGCGTTCTGCAACTGTCTCCAAAGCCATAATAAATATACGTCTGTGCTCGTTAGCTCAGTGACCCCACAGCCAGGAGTTACTCTAAGCCGAGACCAGTTTGGCTCAGTGGATAGAGCGTCGGCCCTGGGACTGTAAGGCCCCAGGTTCGATTCTGGTCAAGGGCATGTACCTTGCTGTGGGCACATCCCCAGTAGGGGGCGTGCAGGAGGCGGCTGATCGATGTTTCTCTCTCATCGATGTTTCTAACTCTATCCTTCTCCCTTCCTCTCTGTAAAAAAATTAATAAAATATATTTTTAAAAAAACTTGCTTCTCCACTGCCACATTGGTCTCTGGTGTGGGCACTGTAGCACACTCACAGCAACTGACGGCAGGCCTGCACTCTGGTGCCGCACGATGAGCTAAATCAACTAGGTGGGCCATAGAGTTTCCTGAAGCCATTCCTACCCTGGCCAGCCACCAATAATTGTCTGAGGGCCCTAGCCGGTGTGGCTCAGTGGATAGAGCATCGGCCTGCAGACTCAAGGGTCCCAGGTTTGATTCCGGTCAAGGGCACGTACCTTGGTTGCAGGCACATCCCCAGTGGGAGGCATTCAGGAGGCAGCTGATCGGTGTTTCTCATTGATGTTTCTAGCTCTCTATCCCTCTCCTTTCCTCTCTGTAAGAAATCAATAAAATATATTTTAAAAATAATAATAATTGTCTGAGGACAAACAATATAAACTAGACCAGTCCACCACTGCAGCTGCTAAACTGCCACAGGAGGGGAAGGCTGGTGGGAAAGGAGGCAGAACAAACGCAGCCAGTCGAGTGCAGCAGGCATTTTCAGAATGAGTTATTGTAGCAGTAAAATGCCAGAAATAACCACAAATCTCCCAACAACAGGAATTGGCTAATTAAATGACGTGTTAGCACCACGAGGAATAGCTATCTGGATGGTAACAACATGGAAAAGCATTTATGAAGTCATGTTGTGCACAAGCCCACAGACATACACTGTGAGTGCGTGGAAGTGAAATATGGATCCAGGTCAGAAGTAAACATGAAAAATGGAGATAAATCTGTTACGATGAAATACTGGTGAAAAATATAAGCACATTCAAAAGGTAAAATTTATTCAAACATTAAAAATAGCAGTGATCCATATTTTTATACAGAAAGGTATTCATGAAATTTTAACAATAAAGATTATAAAATGATATAAAAGCCTCGTGGTGTTAAAAGTAATATCAATGTGATTATATATATACCAGAAATTGGAAAAGAATGAATAGCAAGCAGTTAACTTCAATTAACTCTGAATTATAGCTAATTTTTACATTTTAAAGTTTTCTGTATTATCTGCTGTTTTTACTTTTATAATTAGATTTTGAAATATAGTAATTTCACCCAAGCTGGTTTAGCTCAGTGGATAGAGCACTGGCCTATGGACCGAAGGGTCACGGGTTCAATTCCTATCAAGGGCACGTACCTGGATTTGGGGGCTTGATTCCCAGTAGGGGGTGTGCAGGAGGCAGCCGATCAATAATTCTCTCTTATCATTGATGTTTCTATCTCTCCCTTTTCTTTCCTCTCTGAAATCAATAAAAACATACTTAAAAAGTAAATGTAGTAATTTCTATTAAAGAAAACAACATCTTAAGGCAGCGGACATTAGACAAATGTCTCATGGAGCAGGTGTAGCCAGTATGTGGCCCAGGTGCTGTGGCAGACGGGCTCATTTCTAACTATGGATGCTCTGACTTACAGCCACTTTACTTTCTGATAAACCCAGCATACGTTGAAAACGCTCTTTTTTTTTTTTTCTTTAGTCTTTGCACTTCTTCCCCCCCCCCTTTTTTTATTGTTTAAAATATTACAAATAGCCGAGACCGGTTTGGCTCAGTGGATAGAGCGTCAGTCTGTGGACTGAAAGGTCCCGGGTTAGATTCTGGTCGGGGGCATGTACCTTGCTTGCGGGCACAACTCCAGTAGAGGGTGTGCAGGAAGCGGCTGATCGATGTCTCTCTCTCGTCGATGTTTCTGACTTTCTATCCCTCTCCCTTCCTCTCTGTAAAAAATAAATAAAAATATATTTAAAAAAAATTTTTTTTAAATATTACAAATAGTAGTACATATGTCTCTTTCTTTTTTCTCCCTCATTGACTCGCTCCCCCCGCTCCGGCCTTCCCTATCCCCCAGTTCATCCCTCACCTGCTCCCCCGCCCTGTGAAAATGCATTTAATCCATAACCTACCGACCCTCAGAGCCTGGCCTGGCTTCCTTAAACGTGCTCACAACACCATGGCCTCCAAGTGGCAGCTGTCCTTCTCCTCGGCCGCTGGAGCCACCAATGGTCGTTTCGTAGACCTCGGGAGATGTGAAAACACAAACAATGTACCGGACCGGACCACCGGCAGCCCAGGCCCTGCAGGGGGTGGGCGGTTTAGACCGGAAACCACGACTCGCTGCCGCTGTCCAGCACCCCGGCAGGGAGTATCGTGCAGGACATCCCCAGCCCAGGAAAAGACCAGAATTCACAGCAGAGTCTTTGCCGGAGGCTACACATTCACACTATGGAGAAGCCCCGCCGTCGTAAGCTAAGCTAAGCCAAAAGGCTGTTTCCCCTGCCCCCTCTGCTCAGACTCCGCGCCCAGCCCCATCGCCCAGACACTTTTCAGCTCCTTTCGTTAGGCCGTGAACGCCTTCCCACGCCTTTGACTCTGGGCTTGGCGATGGGACTTGTCGGCCACTGGAGGGTGAGAAGCTGTGACATAAGCTCTGTCTTGGCTGAGGCTCGATGCGTGTGCGTGTGGTGCCGCTTGGCTCCTGCTCGTGCCACCCTGGGAGGAGAGGTGCCCCAGAAAGTGCTGCTGCCTCAGCCGTGGTCCTGGAATGAGAGACGCACAATCCCCACCTCCGACCCCAGCGGGCCCGCAGACCTGTGAGCGAGAAACCGGCGGCTGCTTTTGTCAGTGACTGTCTCAGGGATCTTTGTGACACAGCATCACCACCGCCAGAAGCTGACTGACACTCGGGAGCCTGCATCTTTCCACATCCCCTGGTTCCTTCTTGGGGAAAAGCATTGTGTGTGGGTGAGGGTGGCCTTAGGGAGACGAACCTTCCTAGTGTGCCCAAACGATGGAGGGGTTTCCTGGGACATGGGCTTTCCGGTTTAGGGAGATATCATTTACTTTCCATACATTCACTCATTGGAAATGTGCAATTCAAAGGTTTTGAGTGTATTCCTGGCGTTGAACAGCAATCGCTACAATTTGTCCTTCCCCTAAAAAAAACCTCATACCTATGAGCAGTCACTCCCCATTGTGCCCACCCCCCTCGCCTAGCAACCACTAATCTAGCTTCGGACTACAAATTTCCATATTCCGGACATCTCAGATAAATGGAATCACAATTTGGCCTTTTGCGACTGGTTTTGTTGTGGAGCGAACAACCACTGGAGTCCAGACCAAATTGAAATTTAGGGAGCCTTTGTTAGCCGGCCAGCGACTGCTCGGCCTTTCTCCACGCAGGAAGTCCAGAGGGCAGCCCCGACCCTTTGTGCAGGACCGCTTTTAAGCACATTTACCACATCTTGGTTTTTTTTTGCAGAGCAAGTCATTTAAGACAAAAACAGTTTTTAATGTCAGGGTCATCTTATTGGTGACCCTGTTATGTACAGGGTCATCCTGTTCTTCAGAAAGCCGGCAGTGTTCTACCTCGCAAGGCTATTTTGCGAGGTGCAGCTGGGATTCAAGGCTAAGTCGACGAGGAGGAAGTGTGCTCAAACATTTCTACTCTGACGGTTTCTCTTTTAGCACAATGCTTCCCAGGTTCATCCTTATTGTAACAGGTGTAAGTACTTCACTTTTATTTTCTTTTGCTGATTCCCAGTCCTCACGGGAGGATATACTTTACAGAGAGAGAGAAAGAGAGAAAGAGAGAGAGAGAGAGAGATTGACTGGTTGCCTTCGGTATGAGGCCCAACTGGCAATCCAAAACCCTGCCCGGGAATCAAACCTGCAATCTTTTGGTGCCTGGGACGACACTCCAGCCCACTGAGTGACGCGCCCTGGCCTTCATTTCTGTTTATTGCGGACAGTATGCGGCTGCTGTGTGTGCCACCGTTCATTTATTCACGCCTCAGTGACGGACGCAGGGGTTGTTTCCACCTTTTGGCTCCTGGGAACAGCGCTGCTATGAACATTTATGTGTAAGTCTTTGTTTGCACATCTGTTTTCCATTATTCGGGGTAAAGGCCTCAGAGTGGAATTGCTGAGCGGTACTGTAATTCCATGTTGGACTGGTTGAGGGACTGCCAGACCGTTCTCTGCAGCTGGCGCACTGCACGTTCCCACCAGCAGTGTAAGGGAGATCCAATTTCTCCACGTCCTTGCCAACACTTGTTATTGTCCATCTTTTCCAGTACAGCCATCCTAGGGGGTGCCCCATGGTCTCTCATAGTGGTTTGGTTTACGATTTCCTAATGACTAATGATAGTGAACATCTTTTCCTGTGTTTTTACGTGATGTGTAGATCTTCTTTGGAAAAACACCAATCTTTTATTTATTTTTATTTTTAAAAAATATATTTTATTGATTTTTTACAGAGAGGAAGGGAGAGGGATAGAGAGCCAGAAACATCGATGAGAGAGAGACATCGATCAGCCGCCTTTTGCACGCCCCCCCCACTGGGGATGTGCCCGCAACCAAGATACATACCCTTGACCAGAATCGAACCTGGGACCTTTCAGTCCGCAGGCCGATGCTCTATCCACTGAGCCAAACCAGTCTCGACAACACCAATCTTTTAAATATACATATATATAAAATTGATTTTTTTACAGAGAAGAAGAAAGAGGGATAGAGAGTTGGAAACATCAATGAGAGAGAGACAGACATCAACCAGCTGCCTCCTGCACACCTCCTACTGGGGATGTGCCCGCAACCAAGGTACATGCCCTTGATCAGAATCGAACCTGAGACCCTTCAGTCTGCAGGCCGACGCTCTATCCACTGAGCCAAACCGGTCTGCCATTCCTCCTCTTCTGATTGGCTCTCTGGTCCTCAGGGTCACCCGGCATGTGTCCATGGACTTCCTTTGTAGTTCCTAAGTGAGACAGTGTCTCTCTTAAGGAAGATTCCGTCCCTTTCCACAAGAGGAGGTGTCACGTCTGGGTTCCTTCCTGCATCCTGTCCTGGGCGTTAGCGGGAGCACAATCACGTTCGCTTCCGGCCAGCCCTGCGAGCTCTGGGCGATGGACGGCCTCCAGATGGAGTGAGAAGGACCCTTCCCCTCAATTTTAGTTCAGCTTGAAGGGTGCATGCCGCACGACCTGCTTGTTCCCGTGTTAGGTTTGGCTTTAAGTAAGCACATCTTTCAAAACCACAAAGAAGTTTCTGGAAGCAATGAAGCATAACGTGTGTGTAACAAGACATCTCCTCCCTGTATGCATGGGCCTACATCCATCTTTTCAGACATTCTCTTCCTTCCTGCGTGCCTGGGTTTTGGGGCCAACGTCAATGCCTACCTACTTTCTTTTTTAAAATATATTTTATTGATATATTTTTTTTTTTACAGAGAGGAAGGGAGAGGGATAGAGAGCTAGAAACATCGATGAGAGAGAGACATCGATCAGCCGCCTCCTGCACACTCCCACTGGGGATGTGCCCGCAACCAAGGTACATGCCCCTGACCGGAATCGAACCTGGGAGCTCTCAGTCCACAGGCTGACGCTCTATCCACTGAGCCAAACCGGTTCCGGCAGCCTACCTATTTTCAATGGCTACTTGGTTTAGAACTGGGGACTGGGGCTTGTTTTCATTAAATTCCTTTGATCTGGAGTCTCCCTCTGACCACGTGGACAGCGGTGGGGTTGGGGGATTCGGTAGTTCTTCCTGCTTGGTGGAACGCACAGAGGGATGGGATCCCCAGTCTCCACAGTGGGGACCGTGTCCCACCCATCTGTCTTTCCCTTAAAACCGTCCAAGGCTGAAACCGGTGTGGCTCAGTGGATAGAGCGTCCGCCTGTGGACCGATGGGTCCCAGGTTCGATTCCGGCACGTACCTTGGTTGCGGGCACATCCCCAGTAGGGGGCGCGCAAGAGGCGGCTGATGGATGTCTCTCTCTCATCGACATTTCTAACTCTCTCTCCCTCTCCCTTCCTCTCTGTAAAAATCAATAACATATATTAAAAGTGATAAAAATAAATAAATAAGAAGTCATTGATCTGTATGGTGTATGGGTACGTGGGCAGTGAAATAGCAGAACTTGGTGAGAATGATCACAGTCTCAGGAAGCGTTCCCTTGGGGGCGGGAGGGAGGAGAATGGAGCGAAAAGCTTGCGTAGGAGCTGCAACTGCCTGCGATGTTTTATTTCCTAAGAAACGCTATGCAGCAAACATGTCAAAATGTTGAGGTTTGCTAGAGCGGGAGGCCTGAGTACGCATGCGCACACATATAACAGGTTCCTTTCTGTGATGCTGGAACCGTGCTTCTCAGCGTCAGGATTTGGAGAGAGGTGGGCTGGGGGGTACGTCTCCTTCCACCAATCACTAGCTGTGGTCCTGGACAACGACTTCTTTCCCATCGGTGACGGTGCCTCTTGGGATTCACACCCTCTTCACCTGCTCTGAACACTCATGGAATGAACACCGGGAAACGGCTTGCCGGTTTTCTCCTTTCTGAAAACAAATATGGTCCTGGCTGCTGTGGCTCAGTGGCTAGAGCATTGTCCTGCGGACTGAAAGGTCCCAGGCTCGATTCTGGTGAGAGGCATGTACCTTGGTTGCAGGCACATCCCCAGTAGGGGGCGTGCAAGAGGCAGCTGATCGATGTCTCTCTCTCATCGATGTTTCTAATTCTATCCCTCTCCCTTCCTCTCTGCAAAAAACAAACAAACAAATAAATAAAATATATTTAAAAACAAATATTGTCCTGGCTGATGTGGCTCCGTTGGCTGAGCATCATCCTGGACAGCAAGAGGTTGCCAGTTCGATTCACCGGTCAGGGCACATGCCTGGGTTGCAAGCTCGAAGCCCGGTGCAGGGTGTGCAGGAGGCAGCCAACAGATGTTTCTCCCTCTCTCTCTAAAATCAACAAAACCCACACACTTAAAAAACAAAGATGACATTGGCTGCTTTGCTTTCAAATTTGAGTGACGGGGCCGAGATCCCTCCCTGGCCTTCCCCTCCACCGGCACACACAGAGCTGGAGTCTGGCTTTCGCCTGGAGAGGTCCTGGGCTGGGATGCCTCTGGAACTTGAAGGCTCACTCTGCGGTCTGCACACACAGCCCCTTGGACGCTCCGGCTCTGGGGCTCAGTGACTTTCATTCGGGGAGAGAGTTGAGGTCTGCCCTCTGGAACCGGAAGGGTGCTTTCAGGACCCGTGTCAGGGTTCTGGGACCCGCACTCTGTTACATCTCGTTGTATATACACCGCCCTACGAGCCTCCTTTAGGGCCAGCATCCACAGCTCCTCCGTTCCAGCCCTCCCTTCCGTTCATGGGACTGCCCCAGGAGCCACCGAAACACGGGGGACAGCTCAGGCCTTGCAGGGTGGGGACCCGAAGGAGCCCTCGCTGCTAGGGACACGGCCAGTGGACCGAGAACTGGAGTCAGAGAATGGAGGGGGAGAGGCAGGTGCACAAACCAAGGACTCGGGGTTGGACAGAAGCTCCAAAACTCCCAGCTTGAGACCTCATTCTGTCTCCACCCCGAATGTATTTTTCTTTTGTTTTCTTTTTAAATATATTTTATTGCTTTTTTACAGAGAGGAAGGGAGAGAGATAGAAAGTCAGAAACATCGATGAGAGAGAGACATCGATCAGTCGCCTTCTGCACGCCCCGCAGTGGAGATGTGCCCGCAAGCAAGGTACATGCCCCCAACCGGAATCGAACCCGGGACCTTTCAGTCCCCAGGCCGACGCTCCATCCACTGAGCCAAACCGGTCTCAGCTGTATTTTTCTTTTTAAATCCCATCCCTCCTTTCCAGATCTTTCGTGCGGCCTGGCCTCCCTATGATCATCCTCTTCCACCGGCCGCCGCCCCCTGTGGTTCCAGCCTCTTCCCGGGGCTCACGGAGGCCGCTGCTCCCCAGACTGTTTGTGAGGGACGAGCAGAAAGGGCCCCTCCGGCCAGTGAGTTAGGGAAAGAGGCCCCGTGGGCAGCAGCGGCCTCCGGGTCCACGTTTGGCTCATAAACAGCTCGGTGGCCGGGGGTCCTTTCCTCCTGGCAGAGGCCGGAGTGCGGGCTCAGCCCGGGCACAGGTGGCCTCCGCGCCCCTGGCTCTCTGGCGCCCCTGGTGCCCAGTGAAGGCCGCACCCGCGGGCGGTGGCGCTGCTCAAATCTCTGCCTTCCTCTCGGTTGGCCCGCAGCTGCCGCCTGAAAGTGGTTTCTGATGGTGCGGACTGTCTCCTCTCCCGCCTTCCCCCACCACCCTCGGGTTCCCGGGGCGTCGCCTGAACACTCTCAACACCCACTCCGTGCCTCCAGGACAGACAGACAGACAGACAGACGCTCAGCATTGCACCCGAGGTCCCGCCCTCTCCGTTTCTCTCTCCTCTTCTGCCTCTCCCACCTGCCACCTCCTTTACCCCAACCCTGGCCTCGGCCTGCAGGGCCTGCGCCCTTTTTCCTCCTGGTCTTTCAGCCGCGGCTCCGGCAGTGCCTCCCCGGTGGGTGGCCGCCGCCCTGGCCTTCTCACCGTATGGCGGGCCAGGTCCGGCGACCCCGGGGCCAGGGCACGGGGCCTAGAGCCCACCACACGGCCGGGGCTCACGCAAACACCTGGATTTCTTTAGAAATTGGAAGACAAACATGAACTTGAAGGGCCAAAGACGTGTGCTTTTTCTCGCGTCAGTAAAAGTGAATGTGCAGGGCTCTCAAATGTTATGGAATCGTTTTTAAAGGTTTGTATTGATTTCAGAGACGAAGACAGAGATAGAAACATCAGGGATGAGAGAGAATCGACGATCGGCTGCCTCTTGCACACCCCACTCTGGGGAACGAGCCCACAACCTGGGCCTGTGCCCTTTAGGAATCGAACCCTTCTGGTTCATAGGTCGATGCTCAACCACTGAGCCAGCCAGGCTTATATATATATTTAAATATATTTTATTGATTTCTTACAGAGAGGAAGGGAGAGGGATAGAAAGTCAGAAACATCCATGAGAGAGAGACATGGATCAGCCGCCTCCTGCACGCCCCACAGTGGAGATATGCCTGCAAGCAAGGTACATGTCCCCAACTGGAATCGAACCTGGGACCTTTCAGTCCGCAGGCCGACGCTCTATCCACTGAGCCAAACCGGTCTCGGCCGGGCTGTTATTATTTTTTAAACCTTTCTGTCCCCACCCCGGGGCTGGGCACTCAGGCCGGCTCAGTCCATGCTTTCTGAAGAGGGGGGAGGAGACAGTGAAAGAATGGCCCCGGGGGGTGAGACTCTGGACCCCGGAGGCCCCCTCTCTCCACATGCAGAGCGAGGCTGCGCTCTGGTAGGCCGGCGGCGGCGGGCATCAGATGGTGAGTGGGCACGGCTTCGGGCTGTGGCGCTGGGAGCGTCCCGAGGCTCTGCAGGATGTGGGCAGGGAGGCTGGCCAGAGGCCGTTAAAAACGGCTCCGTGGCTGTGCGAGCTTTCCTGGGGGAGTGAATAAAATCACCCGGTTCAAGGTCATCTACCCACGTGGCTCAAGGTGGCCAGCCCCGAGCGTGTGTTACCCTGGTGATTACACACACACACACACACACACACTCACACACTCAGGCGCCCCTGAAGGTCAGGTGTGTCCCTTCCCTTCCCTTTCTTTCTTTTTTTTAAAAAAATATATTTTATTGATTTTTCACAGAGAGGAAGGGAGAGGAGAGGGATAGAAAGTTAGAAACATCGATGAGAGAGAAACACCGATCAGCTGCCTCCTGCAGGCCCCCTACTGATGTGCCCGCAAGCAAGGTACATGCCCTTGACCGGAATTGAACCCCGGACCCTTGAGTCTGCAGGCCAACGCTCTATCCACTGAGCCAAACCGGTTTTGGCTCCCTTTCTGTCCCTGGGCCTGGCACCAGGGGAGAGGGAAGGAATCCCCACTCACCCCCTCCTCTGACACCCCATCAGCGTGGGGCTGGGGGGGGGCGCATAAAAGCGGGAGAGGGACTCCGATCCCAAGTGGGTAAGAGGAAATGCAGCTCCACCCTGAGAGCAAGGCCAGCAGCAGAGAGTGAGTGGCCGCGGGGACCTCAGTTTACCCAGGTTGAACCCTCACAGACCCTCCGGGGGCTGAGGCAGAGCTGGGGCACCTCCGGCGGTGACCGGCGCCTTTAGGCTCCTCCCCAAGACCGTGTGTGCAGAACCCAGGGGCATAGACAACAGGGTGGCCCAGGCCTGCGGGGCTTGGGGTGGGCTAGACGGTCCAATGGGGAGGAGGGGAGAAGGAGGGACAGATGTAATCCTTTCAATCATATTTTAAAAGGAGCGGAAACCGGTTTGGCTCAGTGGATAGAGCATCGGCCTGTGGACTGAAAGGTCCCAGGTTCGATCCCAGTCGGGAGCATGTATCCTGGTTTCGGGAACATCCCCAGTGGGGAATGTGCAGGAGGCGGCTGATCGATGTCTCTCTCTCATCGATGTTTCTAACTCTCTATCCCTCTCTCTTCCTCTCTGTAAAAAATCAATAAAATATATTAAAAAAATAATCATATTTTAAAAGGAAAATTTCAGTGCACCCTGGCCGGGCGCCGTGGTTGGCAGCGGCCCCATGTACCCAAGGGCTGTGGGTGTGACCCCAGGTTGGCACACAGACGGGAAGCCACGCACCATGGATGTTTCCCCCGCACATCGCTGTTTCTCTCCCTCTCTCGCCCGCTCCGCCCGCAGGGACCCCCCACCTCCGGACAGTAAGCCCCCGCATGGACCCCGCACCCCGCCCTTTGGACCCGGAGGAGCCGCCTTTGTGGGGGCGACCACGCACCTGCCGCCCCCGCGGGGACCCGCGGCCGCACCCCGGGCAGCCACGCCCCCGGCGGCCTCTGCGGGCCCCTTCCCTCCGCTTCCCGGCGCCGGGCCCGGCCCTTCCCGGCCTTTGTGGCGCGTCCTCCGCGGCCCGACGCCCCGCCCGCGGCCAGCGCTCCTCGGCTGCTCGGGCGCGGGGTCCGGGGTCCGGGCTGCACGCAGGGAGGCCCCCGCCGGCCCCCCCCGGCTCCCCCCGCCTGCGTGGGCAGGAGCCCGAGCCACCGCCGCGCCCGCCCTCCGCTCCCGGCGCCCCTCCGGGGTCCCCTCCGGCCGGCGGCGCGGAGCGCGGAGCGCGGGGCCCGGGGCGCGCCGGCTGCCGCTCCCGCGCCTCCTTCCCGCCGCGGAGCCTCCGCCCCGGCCCGGCTCCCGCGGAGCTGCCGCTGCTGCTGCCGCTGCGCCCGCTCCGCCCTCCGCCGGAGCAGCCGGCGCTCCCGGGCGGCTCCCGGGCGGCTCCCGCGGGAGGGGGCGCGGCGCCCCCACGGCTCCACCCTCCGCGCGCCGCGGCCAGCGGGGCCCCTGCCAGCCGCGTCCGTTCCGGGGCCGCGCCGCGCTGGCGCGGGAGAGGCCGTGTCCCCGGCGGCGGCGGGCGGGCGGAGACCCCCGGCCGGCGCCGCGATGCCCCGAGGGTGCAGCGGCCGCGGGGCTGCGAGGCTGCGGGGCTGCGGGCGTGTCGCGGCGCCCCCCGCGCCCCCTCGGCGGCGCCCCTGCGGGAGCCGGCACCGCAGCCCCGGAGGCGACGGCGGGGCCCGCGCGGGCGCCCAGGTCCGTCCCCTGACGCCCCGAGCGGGCGCCGCGGCCGCCGAGCCTCCGCCTGACTCGCGCCGCCGCCTCCCGCCGCCCCCCCCGCCCCGAGCCCCCCGCGAGCTGGCAGGAGGAAATAGCGCGCGGCCCCTTTAAATTTACCCAGGAGCCCTTAAAGGAGCCCCAGGGGCCCCCAGACAGGAATCCCCACCCCGGTCCAGCCCGCGCCGCCGAGCGAGCAGCCAGCCGTCCGTGCGGCCGCTGCCCTGCACGCGCCCCGCGCCGCGGCGCCCCGCGCCCCGAGTGCCCCGCGCGGGCCGCCGCCGACCCCGCGCCCCACCGCCCGGGGCCCCCGCTCCACGGCGCGGCGCATGGAACCCGGCGGGGACCACCGCGGCCGGAGCGGTGGCGGCAGGGGCGGCCCCGGGCCAGCAGCGGCCTCGGCACGGGGCCGACGGCTGCCGCCCGCGGGACTGAGCGGCGGCGCGGAGCCCGAGGACGACGACGGCGGTAAGCGCTGGGGG
>PVJN01018474.1:0-38865 GCA_004026805.1 Lasiurus borealis
GCTATACCTGAAGGTCTGCTTACTCTGCTACTCTTTAAATTATGTAAGAATAAAAAATCCTTTTGGCTTAATCCAAATTAAATTGCATGTATGTGCCTTGCAACTGAAAATATCATGACTAATACATTATTATCCCTATCTAAAATGTAAAGAGGAAACTGAAGATCAGAATGATGAAGCAACTTAAACAATGCCAACAAGATGAAGGAAGAAACAAAACTGGAATCTACTGACTCTTGAGTTCTTTTTTGCATCTATCCAACTGAGCTAATGATATCTGATAACATCTGATAAACATGCAACACATCTGTTCAGGAAGTTCTTCTATTAATCAGCTACTAAATATTTCCTGAGCTTCCTCCCGTGACGATAAGCATTTCTGCTAAGTTGGAGTTAGGCTACCTGCTCTCAAGTCACACACACAATCCAATTAGGGAACAAAGTCTATGAGAGAAGCCATGAGTTTGCCAAGGCATAGTGTAGCCATAAAGTATTAACTAAAATTTAAAAAGTGAGGTTTGTGAAAAGGGGCTGGTAGAAGCCAGGGCTCTTCTTGGTAAATCACAAACACTCAACCCTAATTTGCATGAGAAAAAAATGGTTTCTGTAGGTTAACTACTAGAAGGTCAGAATAAAGTTGACCTTTCAAACGACTGTCTGATCTAGCTTATCACCCCTCTTCTGCCTCTCAGCTCTGTTCTCTTCTACTGCAGGTTGGTTTTCTTCACAAAGCAGATTGACTTAATCCAGCCAGTCTCTGGCACAGGAGGACTATTCCACACAGTGTGTGACCAGGAAGGAAAAAGGCTCATCACAG
The DNA here is from genome assembly GCA_004026805.1 of Lasiurus borealis. NCBI lineage: Eukaryota > Metazoa > Chordata > Mammalia > Chiroptera > Vespertilionidae > Lasiurus > Lasiurus borealis. The sequence continues at coordinate 818 of PVJN01018474.1, forward strand.
CAGCTTCCGTTCACAGTTCTTAGGAGAGCCTGGTGTGCTGACTAATCTCTGTGATGAGTGTGTGGAAATTCTGCAGGTTCTTCCCACTGCCAGACAGTCCAGTTTCTCCACGAATAAGTCTGGGTTCTCAGAGTCTCGCCCCGAACTGGAGTTCAGTGCAGTAGGAAGCTTTTTTATCCCTCCCAGTTGAGAAATCCAGCTGTGTATTCAGTTGCCGGCTCTCTCCGTGCACGCGCCTCGGTACCTCTGCCTTCTGAATTTCTCTGAGTCTCAGTGTGCTTTTCTCTTTCCTGACAATCCAGAGTCTCACCTGGAACTGGAGTTTAGCACAGTTCGGAGCTTTGGTCTCCCTCCCGCTTGAGAAAGCCAATTGCATATTCAGTTGCCAGTCCTCTCTGCATGCACGTGTCTCAGTACCTCTGTCTCCTGCAGCTCCTCTGAGTCTCAGTGGGCTTTTCTCTTTCCTTCTAGTTGTAGAATTTCCACTCAGCCAGCCTTCCTGTGATTCTGGATGATTCCCATTTTGTCTTTTAGCTGTAGTTTTGAAATTGTTGTGTGAGGCAGCAGTTTAGGTGTTTACCTATGACGCCATCTTGGTTTCTCCCAAGTGAGAACTCTTGCTGACATTTATTCCCTTTGGGATTATAGGCAGGGGACTATGATGTGGACATAGTAGGAGAAGTTTTAATACATTAGAGTTTTATTGGCTTCTTTCAGGCTGGTTTTGTCATCTCAGCACCTTGAAATATCGTTTCTATGAGAAAATGAAATTTGAGTTGTCTATTGGCTGAACAACTGTATAGGTAGGGAACTCGGTGGTGGGTGATTAGGTTTCCCACATGGGGCTGTTTATGAAGAAGCGTATAGGTCAGGCACAGGAGTTTGATGCAGGAGGGGAGGAATCATTGGAAGTATCCAATGAGATCAGTTTGATGGGCCTCTCAGACAGGTCAAGACAAGGAGATGGATGAAGAGGCTGGAGTCAGAATCAGCAACACCCAAATAGTAGTCTTTAATCTTGCCTTTTTTTTTAAGGGGAAAGAAGGAAACTAAATGTATAGATTCTTCCCAATGACCATTAAAAGTCTTTTTGAGAAAACAAAGACCCTTTATTTCTCTATGGCATGATGAAATCACATTGTCTCTAACTGATGGACAGTCACTCTGTATTTGAAAACATTCTTCCTTTTGGAGGAGGAAAACACAAGCATAAAAAATAGAAGCTTTTTGTTGGGGTCATACTTTAGTCAAAAGCTTTCAAAGCTCCGTGGGCACTTGCTCACGCAGTAATGGACACAGTGGTGGCTTAAGTAGCAGCATGTCTGAACAGTTCAATGCAGTTGAGCAGGAAATGGTTATTAATAATTCCTGCATCCCTTCAAATTGTTTCTACCAGTTCCTAAAAATAGTGGAGGCACCTGAAGAAAAGAAAAAAAAAGGTCTTTGTCCCTCCTGAAATATTTTTCATGATTATAGGTGAGGGCCTCCTTCCTATAGCTTCTACAGACACTGTTTTTATTTTTATTTTTAAGGCACTAGATCCGCTATTTTCATCAGAGTTTCTACAAGTACCTTTGCTTTATTACTCTGAATTCAGCACATCAATAATTTAATCAGGAACTTATGCATTCGTATTAGTTTCCTATCGCTGTCATAACAAATTACTACAAAAGTAATTGCATTCCTTCTGAAGGCTCTAGGGGAGCATCCGTTTTCTTCTTTTTAGCTCCTCGAAACGATGTCTATTCCTTGGCTCACGACCCCTTCCTGTGTTTTAGAGCCAGCACTGTAGCATCTCGAAGCTTCTCCGACCTCTGCTTCTGTCATCACATCTCTGAGTGACCTTCCTGCTTTCCTCCTACTTGTAATTACTTTGGATGCACCTGAATAAATTCCGAGCTAATCACCCCATCTCAACATTCTTAACAACATATGCAAAGTCCCCTTTGCCATATTAATAAAAGAGTCACATGTCCTAGGGATTAGGACATGAACATCCAGGGATTAGGAGGGGGTGTGATTCTGTTCACCACACCATTCTTTTTAAAGTGTCTATTCTACTGATCCCCGTGAAGGGATGCTGGCTGAAGATGATGAGGATTCCTGTTAGTAAAACAATCGATGTGCTTAGAGAAAATGTACTGGGATACATGGAGGCAGCAGCATTCTGGTAAGCAGCTGGCTGGGGTCATGACTTGGAGGAGAGGGTGCAGAGGGAAAGGGATGTCTACAGGCATCCATTCTGTTTTGCTGCATTTCCTGTCTCAGAGTAAACAAAGGACAGGACTCCTTTGTCCTCCTCCTACCTTAAAGGCCCCTGCCATCCCCCCCTCCCTTTCCTTTCTCCACCCCTGTGCAGTCAGCTGAACATTGAGAGCTATTTCTTTGGATATTTTCAATCAGCTCTAAAACTCACTGGGACAGGAATCGGCCGGGTTTCTGCTTTTATGGTTGAAAGTATGTGCTGCATTTTTAAAGAGAGACAGACTTGTCAATTTCTAAGCCAGTGTAATTCCACAGCGAAAGACGGGAATGTATTAACCACCAGAAATGGGGGTGGGGGATACCCACACCTCTGTGCACACCAGTGTTTGTTCATCCATGGGACTGATTACTCTATGTTGGAAATGCACAGCCCAGGTCAGCGGTGGGCCTTTGCAATGCCTCACCCCATGGGCCCCTGCTTCAGGTCCTGCACAGTTAGGAGGTACAGCTAGTGATTGTAGTTGACTATTTCTTGTCTATGGAACATTTAATAGATACAGTGCTAGTGCTAACAGAAGTTCAAATGTTGCCTTCATGGCTATTTGACCTTGAGCGAGATACAGCAATTGTGCATCCGGTTTCCTATTTTCAGAAAAGGCCAATGCTCACTGACAGGGCCTCTGAAACCCTTTGAAACTCTTAAATCACTAGTATTTCTGTTGCTGTTCAGTAAGTAGACTCATTCTAGAGTCCCACAGTCCTGCATGCGTTAGGAGTCATAGCAACAAATAATTGGTTCTTATAGGTGTTTTTTTTTTTTTCAGCTGAATATAGACGTGCATAGTTTTGTTATAAATAAGTTCCTTTATTCGTTGGTGAAACCCTGTATCTCGGGAAGTGCGATGAAGACAACACATTAATCACTCGAGAAATTAAATTAAATTGATTGGACAAAACTAGCTAAGCTTTTAAAATTGATGAGAGTTTATAGGTAATTATGGCAGGTTGAGATCAGATTAGAAACTCGTCCCACCCCAAATTATCTAATGAAATAAATGAAAGTAAAAATAAATCTTAAGGAAAGTAAAAAGAAGCAAACATTTAACCATGATCACTGCCTCATATTGTAAGCATAAAACGGTTTCAGCAAGGAAAGAAGAAGATTCTGAAACGATTCAGCATTGTTCCTAAACTTTCCTTGAAATAGGACTAGTGAGCCAGACAAATCTTTAAAATGTTGTTATTGTCCCAAAATTGGAAACAAAGAGGGTATTTAGCAATATGCACATATTTTTTCCTATCATAGTATGAGAAATGGCAGAGGAAATGGCAATGTCTACTGAATGAAGACAAATAATCCCAGTGGATTTAGAAATTCCATGATCAACTGATAGAATCATCTAGATCTTAAACTAACTATCAACTTTGGAAAATACTTCCACTACCACTGCTACTAGGTAGAAAATTGATAACTTTTCATGAAAAGAAACTAGTTCAGTTGATCTTACTTCTTACCCCCATGTCTGCAAAACGAAACCTCCTACTCTCTAGCTGTAGATTAGAGGGCAAGAGAAACCTGTCTTAAGTAAGGTGGGAGTTAAGGAGGTCCAAGAAAATCCCAGTTCATATGTAAAAACAAGCTAAAACTAGCTAAGCTTTTAAGATGTATTGAAAAAAATGCATAAGGAATTTAGACAGTAAAAGAGGGAGATGTTATTCTGATTTTAAACTTTTTTGCATCAGTGTTCAAAGCTAGAAAACAGGAGGTAAGTCTATACAATGTCTAGAGAGGAAAAATGACTCATGAGTACTATGCCCAATCTAGTTGTCATTACAGGATAAAGGTCATATACATTGTTTTTTAAAAATATTTTTGTTGATGGTATTACAGATGGCTCCAGTCCCCGTCCCCTACCCCACCCTCCTCTCCCCCCCCCCCCCCCCCCCCCCCCCCCCCCCCCCCCCCCCGCACACACACATCCTTTTACAACCCTCCTCCTAGCCCTTCCCCCTTCCCCTCCCCACCCAGGTCTTCACCACCCTATTGTTTATGTCCATGGGCTATGCATATACTAGTAAGTATGTAAGTTCTTTGTATGCATTCATAAACATGCAAGAATTTATAGCCATACTCACAAATTTTTTATGGAATAAAAATGCTTTGTGAGTTCTCGATAACTGAGGAAATTTTTAATGAACTTGGAAATGCAGATAATGAAGTAAAAGGATGGTTGAACATTATTAAATTCATGGAGAAATAAAATTAAGTAACAATGGAAATTATGACCACAAAATAGAATACATATATAATTCTTACTGTGGGAATACATGGGTCTGTGTACCCATATGTACTTAACAAAAATTAAGTGCTAAGAAGAGGAATTAATAGGGTTTGTAAGAGCCTAATATTATCGCCATTTATTGCAAGGAATCAAAAATAGAAACACTTGTTTTAAAAATGCAAAAAGACACAAAAATCTTAATTGCTTTCATAATCTCTTTTTTCCCGAGGCTTAAGAAATCTTTAGAAATAATATGTGTTGAGTTTAAGAAGTGTCCTAAGTTTTAAATGAGCTTTATTGCATTTAAGGTTTTTTTTTTCCTGCTACATTAAGTATAGTGTTATTGCATCATTTAATTTATGGATGACTATAGATATTACCATCTTTGTAAAATCCCTCTCCATTAGGCCAATGCCTAGAGGCCTAAGAGTGCTAGTCATTCAATAGGACTCCAATACAGAATGCCAAATTGGGAAGATAGGTGGCCATTCTTTTCCACCTGTTTTCAAAAAACAGAATACTTGTGGCACTGATTAAGTAATATGTAGATTCTAATTCAACAAATATTTATTGAGCATCCACAGCTATTATGGCTCTCTCTATATTTTGTCTTCTGTGTTGTTTAGTTTACTAACCAAAATAATAAACCAACTTATAAACTTATAGACTATATTTTTAAAACATAAGTAAACCTGGTAAAAAAACAAAAAGGAGCACTTAATAATTTTCCATCCTTTATTTACCTGTTATTAAAAGGTTTAAATAACTAGACATACACATAGAGATTTTCCTTATTTTCCCTTTTATAAAGTCTAGCAAAGAGGGTCTTAAGTATAATGTTTATAAGAATTAGTGAACTTGCCGACACCGGTTTGGCTCAGTGGATAGAGCGTTGGCCTTCAGACTGAAGGGTCCTAGGTTCGATTCCGGTCGGGGGCATGTACCTTGGTTGTGGGCACGTCTCCAGTGTGGGGCGTGCAGGAGGCGGCTGATAGATGTCTCTCTCTCATCGATGTTTCTAGCCCTCTCTCTTCCTCTCTGTGGAAAATCAATAAAATATATTTAAAAAAAAGAATTAGTGAACAGTAATTATACATGAAAACAAGTTATACCTACAGTATGGGTGATTAAAAACAAATCTTTAGGAAAACTAGTAACTTTAGGCCCTGGTTTTAAAATCAACTGCATGGTAAAAGAGCATGCCACTACAAATTCAAATTATTTAATTAAAAAGTAATTTATATACTATGAATTTATTTACATAGATTAGAATCCATTCACCTCATTTGCAATTCATCAATCTAATGATTCATCCAAATGGTTGGGGAGATTGTGGAATGACCTTCACCTAAGGCTAAAGTTGTTATTTCTAAGTGGTCGAAAGTTAGATGATTTCTTAACACTTACTCTTTTTCAAATGTTGATATTTTATAAGAATGCTCTGCAATGATCATGCATTGTTGTTTTGGACTGAACTGTTCTCCCCAAATTCCTTACGTTAAAGCCCTAACCCACAATGTGACTTTATTTGAAGAGCTAGCTTTTAAAGGAGTGATTAAGGTTAAATGAAGTTATAAGAATGAGCCTAATGCATAAGATTGATGTCCTACTACAGTGGTCGGCAAACTGCGGCTCATGAGCCTCAGTTTGCTGCTCTATTGACTAAGTAGTTTGCCGACCACTGACCTAGACTCTCATTCCAGTAATTACAGGCTGTTGTTGTTCCTTGTGATTAAGCCTTATAAGAACAGGAAGAGATATCAGGAGCGGGTGCAGACAGAGGAAATGTGTGGATACAGCAAGAAGGCAGCCATCCCCAGGTGGCCCCTTGATCACAGAATTACAGATTCCAGAACCAGAGCAAGTAAATTTGTATTGTTTAAGCCACCCAGTTTGTGGTATTTTGTTATGGGAGTCCAAGCAGACTGATACAAAAAACCCTTTTTACAAAAGCTCATTCTCTCTCTCTCCCTCAATCATAGTTGATAAAAATGACTGCGGGCCTTCTGAGAACAAATGGTCTGTAATGTAAAGATATAATCATGACAAAGCCCTAAAGAGTCTGAAAGGGACTTGACTTTCACCACACTGACCAAGCCTGCGAAATTGGTCTTGGAGTTTCTCAAGAACCGGCTCTCTCCTGAGAGCCTTGTGAACTGTCAATTTCCACCGGGTCAGAGATCATCAAAACACCTTCTCCTTTTACAGTAGGTTGGCGCTTGGTGCTTGAGCTTTTGGTCCGCTCAGGACCCAGAGAGTACAGGGATCTGTTTCTTATTTTCCAAGCTTAAAAATGTTTTGAGCTGTGTGAAGGTGATGGTTTAACTTCAGATTAAACCGGCTTTCCCCAGAACCTTGAGAAAATGAATCCTAGGCTTGGCTATTTCTCCAGTTGTCTATCACAGGGAAGGGGCATGATGCAGAGAATTTAACTCTTTCGTGAATATGCTGTTGTCCAAAATGTTTCTCTGAGATGCCTCAAATCCGGGGTTTTAAGGGCATTAGGAAAATATTGACTACAAACTCTTTTTAAATGGATTCTTCAGGACTCATGGGCATAACCTCAGAGCTCTGGGGGTCACTTATAAGAATTCTTTCATTTTATATTTCTTTAAAATAATCATTTAAAAATGTACGTATTCCAAATTATGTATCTGACCACCTTGTAATGAAACTTCATCACAGAATTGCAGTGTCTGTTTTCATATGTCTATTAACTCAGGCCTGTATCAAGATTGTATGATACTTTGGGATCAAAACCAATGAAATTTTAGCATAATTTCCAAAGGAGGAAAATGGTCAGAGAACTGCAACATTATAAGACAGTAGAATACCTGCTTTGTAACAAAGTGTACATACAGATTTGATGGGATCTTCTTATTTTGGTGCATTGCCTTTGAATAGTTTGTGGCAGCATAAACATGGCTTTATTGTTATTAAATACCCCATGAAGAATTTTGTGTTCCTGATTCCAGAAATAATTGCATTAAATACCCAGAAAAGAAAGAAAGAAGTAAGGACTTGCATTTTGAGAATTACAATAAGTCTGTTTTCTAAATGAGTTGAGGGAGGTTTGGCAAAGGGTCATAGTTTTCCCCATTACACCATCTATTTTTTTATGTATCTGCTATTTTTACAACGCACACATGCCCTCATTTGCTCTTTTGATTTTCTTTTATTTTCTTCCTTTCTGGATATTATAAACTTCGGAAAGAAACTGTGAAAATGTAATAGATCTGCAGCTATCTTTCCAACTTAAGGCCTTTGTACTTCAGAAGAGAAAAGGTGCATTTTTAGGGAGGACCCTAGCTGGCAATTTTTTCATGCTTCTATTTCCCACAGTTGCTCAGTTAGTTTCATGCTATGAAATTCAAGAGTTGCCGAGACCGGTGTGGCTCAGTGGATAGAGCATTGGCTTGCGGACTGAAAGGTCCCAGGTTCGATTCCGGTCGGGGGCATGTAGCTTGCTTGCGGGCACATCTCCACTGTGGGGCGTGCAGGAGGCGGCTGATTGATGTCTCTCTCATCGATGTTTCTGACTTTCTAACTCTCTCCCTTCCTCTCTGTAAAAAAAAAAAATCAATAAAATATATTTTTAAAAATAGTCAAGAGTTAGTGTAATGGAATTATAGGCAGGGACATCACGTGAACCCATTCAGGGTCGGCTTGCTTCCTCTTCCATATCTCCATCAAGAATTTCCTTTAAATCAGCACTTAGGAAAAAGATAATGACTGACTCCTGCTTGAATGAATTGCTGGCTACCTGTCTTAGAATTCATTGATCCATGCATCAGTAAACCCAAGGTATTTCATCCACCTTTGTTGTTCCTCAGGTGTTCTAAGGTCTTCTGTCTCCTCTTGGTGATAGTCCTGTTTTCTTTCACTGAATACGTATGCCCAGGTCTTCCATTTATTTCTGGCTCTCTGTCCTTAACTTAGGCCAGGGGTTGGTGAACTTTTTCTGTAGATAGCCAGAGAGTAAATATCTTCAACTTTGTGGGCCTTATGACTTCAGTCACAGCTACTTAACTCTGATGTGGCCTAAAAGCAAAAGCAGATGGTATGTAAATGAATGGGCTTAGCTTTATTCCAGTAAGTCTGTTTACTAAATGGGTTGAGGGAGGTTTGGCAAAGGGTCATAGTTTTTGATCTCTGTTCTAAACTTGAGAAAGTAATGAATAAAATGTTAATAATTCAGACTAACCTTAAAAGTATGCTGTGTCTAGCCATTACACTTATCAATAACACAGAAACTGAGTACATGTTCTTCCAGTGCTTGAAAGCTGTTATCCAACATGGCAAAGAAGTCACTCACATTATTGATGTGTAAGTGAAGTTCCCATAGTCTGTGTTGTTTCACTTCCATCTCAGTGGCTCATAGAAATAAAAAGATCAACCAGTATTCAGATCAGAACTACATATATTTGTCAAATAACCACTGTAGGCTGGCTATGAATACAAGAGTTAAGCCAAAATCTAAGAAAGCAATCTATGGAAATCAGTTAGCTATATTAAACTTAAAATAGAGTATTGTGTATTTATTATTCAAATATTGTATGCTACTCTTTCTTTTTATCAGTAAACTTATACTACGTAACAGATTATTATATCCAGTGGGAGTAGACAGGAGTAATGCTATTTCCTTAAAAAAATGCACACACAAACATATCAAAGAAATAAGATCCTTATCTTAGAATCAAGAATTAACTTCCTATGAGTCAGAGTAGAAGCATGTAAAGATTTATTAAAGAGGTCAAATAGTTACCTGCTCCGGAGAACCCTGGAGACTGTAGGTATTACATCCATTGAAAAAGAAAAATACGTGTTAAAAAAGAGATTTTCTTAGCCTGCCGACCAATAAAAGATGCATAGACACAAATGTTTACAATTACGTCCATCTACGCATGGCCCAGGAGAGAGAATTCTCTGGCACATTAATCTTACACCCAATGGCAAGCCTGATGCTATCAACTGTGCAAGTCCTTGAATCCTGGAAGGAGTGGTGTCTGTTCTGATTACTTGCTTACTAGCCACTCCCTGTTTGTAATTTGGCACCTGGAGTGGTATAAGTTCAGGGAGAAGTTTTGAACTTAATTGTCTCATTCTCTCTGCAGTTAGAATCCAATTTTTAATTTAATCAAGTGATATTTTTGTGCTATTAAGTTTTCTATGTTCATCTTGGTTAATATGAGTCTACTCTCAATGAACTAACGTATACTTGGAATGAGGAAGAAATTCTGGTTTCTAAAATTACAAGGTTTGGAGTTAGACTCTGAACAACAGGAGCATTAGCACAGGTTTTTGCTCTCATGGGTTTTCTAGAATGATTTCCAGACTTGGCTTTCCTAAGAAAGCTAATCCATAAGCAAGTGAACAAACAAGAAGCAAATGAGGAACAGACATAGGGTTGCCCACTTTTCTTTTTCTTGGTAAAAATATTAGAACAAAATAAAACAAAGGAAAACTTCTGCATCCTCTATCCCCATCATTGTACACACACACACAATACAGCTTCACATGAAAAAAAAAAAAAAAGCCATCATCTTGGAATGATGGTGAGTCTCCTTAAAAGATTATTGAGTAGCCTATACCTCCATCTAAAAACCAGAAACAAAGATATGTTAATGAAACTCGAAGACAAAAACAATTTCAACATAAAAATTTATGCTATGATTTACATTTTATACAATTTTTGGGGGGAAATAACTTGCCGATTGTATGTTCCTATTTGACAGTATAAAATAAAGCAGAGCTTGACTATCCAATTTATGTATGCAATCTATTTCTCTTCCAAGCACTTCCCCAAATCCAGCTTCACAAGTTGTAAATTGACACACTGAAAACAACACACCTAGCATGATTTCATCCAATTTGGCCAATCTGGGCTAAGTGAGAGAAGTGGAGGAGAAGTAATCCCTTAGCCTCCAGCCCTCTCCTTAGCCTTTCCTGCGGCCTCGGATGGAGGGTAAACTGGGGACAGAGCTGCCTCTCACTAACCAGGTGGCCTGTGCTGAAGTCATGTGCGTGGAATCAGAGGGCAGGGGGACTTTCCAGAAATCTGTGAATGCTGGGTAGGCAAAGCAACATGTGGCCCGTGAAGAAAAATTAGCCAGAGGTTGAAAACAAAACTGAAAGATTATTGTGACATGTGATGTTATGCTACGACATCATACCTGACTGAGGATCATCTGATTGGCCACAGGAATGTAGCTCACGACTGCTGTTAACGAGGGCCTCTACACATTTTAGATCTGTAGAAATTACCATTCTATAATGATGTTAATTTTAGCAAATGAAAGCAAATTATTTCTATCTCATAGGTATGCAAAAGAGGGTTTTTTTTGTTTCCTGATAGCAATGCAAATGACTCTTGTCTATTAGAGAAGATAACCACAGAGGCTGTTGTATTGTGTTATGGTACATTAATCAGTTTTGTATTTAATATATAAATATTACTTGAGCATGTGTTTCTTTCAATCACTATACATTTATTTTCTCTTTTGAAGTAACACATGAATACACATTCATTTCCTCTTATCTGCATTCGAACCGCCTTTGTCATCCTGCTGGATCCCTCATTAAAATTTCGGTGTATGCTCGCTGTCCTGTAAATGTGTGGGTTTTTAAAAACATTTGGAAAATTATATTTTTTAGCATCCAAAAGAGGTGTGTACCTCTCTTAGTGGCTACTCAACCCAAAACTGTGAAGGCTGGGACCCTGAGAATTCAGCACAGGGTCACATAAAATAATAAAGAACGCATCTTGGCCTGGCCAGCATGGTGTAGCAGTTGAGTGTCGACCTATGAACCAAGAGGTCATGGTTTGATTCCCAGTCAGGGCACATACCAATTTCATAGATGCAAATATATAGGTACTTTTTGGTTAAATAAAAGTAGACATCTAAAAGTCTGAAATGGGTGTGATTTAACTACATCACGTTTCCCATTCTCAGTCATAAGATTTATTAGCTAGACATCTGCTGATAAATAAGTAATCACAAGAACATCCACAGAAACCCTTCCAGGCTCAATCAAATCTCACTTAGTCTGTGTAGGTGTTCCCACCATCGCCTTGCATGGGCGCAAACTCAGTGGAGGTAGCCCTGCCAACATGCCAGACGCAGGGCGTTGTTACTCTTTCAGCAGGCATCTGCCAACTAGAAGCCTTCAATTTCACAGACCCGATTAGAGGTTAACTCTCTGCAGTCTCTCTCAGGGTAAAGGCTGCACACCTCTCTGTGTTCTTACAGTCTGTTCTTGCAAGACTGGAGAGTTGCTCTAAACCCCCAGTCCATAGATCCTGAATGTTTATTTCACCAATGCAAACCTATTCCCCGCATTCTTCATGGTACCAAGATACTAATTTCACAAGTAGAAACAGTTTCTGAGGTAACATGCTAATTAAAAAATGTTTTGTGTTGGTTGAGGTAAGGATGACACATACACTTGCCATAGTGGCCTCTGATAATAGGCTATCAGATTAGACTGCTGGCTGAGTGACCCTGCACTGAGCATTCTTGAGTAGAATGTTATCTGTATCTTGATTGTAGCTTTATCCAACCAACTTTAGATTGTCATCTTTTAATACTGAAATATTCTAAAGAAAATTATATATATTTAAATGTTGTTATTGACTTTAGAGAGAGAGGAGGAGAGAGGGAGAGACAGAGAGAGAAACATCAATGTGAGAGTGAAACTGGGGATCGAGGGGCAACCTGGCCATGTGCTCTGACTGGGAATCAAACAGAAGACCTTTTGGTGCATGAGAAAACACTCAACCAACTGAGCCACATGGGTCAGGGCAAACTAGATAGACCTTGAACATGAGTGCAGGGACTTGATATATGGACTTTGTAACCCCAAGGCTTTGCACAGTGTCACACATCGGTGCCATTTTCTATTTGTTGAATTAACTAATACAAGACTTCATGAGAAAATACACAAATCAGTCACACCATTTAATCTTCACTACAATCCTGGGAGATATGATCACCAGTTTACAGATTAGAAAACTGACATCCAGAGAGGGTGAGCAATTAATGGCTCATATGAGTAAAAGCTAACTTCTGTGAAAAAAATGGTTTCCCATTGCATGCCAAGATGCCTTTTTAAAATATACATATATTTTTATTGATTTCAGAGAGGAATGGAGTGGAAGAGATAAGAACATTAATGATGAGAGAAAATCTTTGATCTGTTACCCCTACACACCCTCTATTGGGGAGTGATCCCATAACTTGGGCTGGGCCAATTCAGTATTTTTTTAAAATATTTTTATTGACTTTTTACAGAAAGGAAGGGAGAGGGATAGAGAGTTAGAAACATTGATGAGAGAGAAACATCTACAGCTGCCTTCTGCATGTCCCCTGCTGGGCATCAAGCCTGCAACCAAGGTACATGCTCTTGACCTGAATCAAACTCGGGACCTTTCGGTCCACAGCCCAATGCTCTCTCCATTGAGCCAAACTGGTCAGGGCCAATCAGTACTTTTAATATGAAATTTAAGTGGTTCTGATGCAGGTTTATGTTTTTACATATGTATCTCTGCAGAGGGAGACTTCTAGTTGATTAACACTCAAATTATCAGACAAAGATAAAATGATACTTGCCTACCTGCCCTGCACTTTGAGAAACAGAGTCTCAACCGTGCCATTTTACACCGATTCAGGTTTTCTTGGAGCATGTGAGTCTTAAAACTTTGATAACTCAAACATGTCTTCTGAGCTCATGTTGATTATAGATCTTATGGCTCAAATTTATCTTTATATTCTAAATAATTGTCTATGTAAGTCATGTTTTATTCAAGAAAAAGAAAAAAAAAGATGCTCCGAAGTTTTGTGCCATTTGCCCAGTGTTCTACAATTGATCATGAGAGGATACACATAGGTCAGAGACCTAATTATATTCATCCAGGAGTTCCCTCACTACCTCCTCACCCAATGATTGTCATTATATTCGTGGACCTGAAGCTACCCCTCTGTGGCCAGGCAAGTTCCTTTCTTCTTGCACTTCATTCAACCTTGGCTTTGACACAGTACATTCCAGAAGATTTTACTGAGATGGTGGCAAGCTTTTCCTCTTAAAATCATCCTGAGACCCACCGGCTCATTTCACGATTGTCAGCAACTGAAAGACTGTCATCATTCTGTACAAGCTGGAAACCACAAGTGAGCTGAAGGTTTGTGCCTTCTGCTTTTTACAAATCTCCTAAAACCACTCGCAGGCAAAGCCGCTGGAAAAAAAAAAAAAAATCAAGGCGAGCCTATTGTTCCATTTATAGAACAAGCCTGGGCTCCCTCCAGGACCCGAGTCCCACCTGTGCATTCGCTTCCTGAAAGGGCTTAGAACCAGCCAATTGTGCTCCAGAAATGCATTGTGGTTTCACATGTGTTCTCTATTATGTGAAAAAGTGAGCAATGAGAGACATCATTTTCTAAGATGATTAACAGAACAAGAGAGAGAGAGATTTGATAAAGCGATCAAGAGATTTGCAGAGGTCAGTTGATACACTCAAAGGCTTGATGAGAGCATAAAGATTCTACCTCCTCATTCATTATTCTGTGCGTTATCTGACCTTTCTCTTCCAGTCTCTCGGCCTGTTTTCAAAAACAGGTGTTTGTAAATTTTCCAATAGAAAACACAAAGAAAATAAGGCAAACACATATAAAGATTTAAAAGAGCCTATAGTCCTGCAGATGAGGAGAAACCTGCGAGGAACCTGGAATATCGTGGGACTTGGAATCTCATCTGAGCAATGCAGTTGACTTTGAGCCCTGTGGTTACAGGAAAAGCAGTCTAGATGAATCATAGATATTTAATTGTCTGAGAAAATCTACTGTTTTTCAGAAAACAGAGTATGAATGCCTGGTCTAAATTCTAAGAAGGATTTATACTAGGATCCTCATAATTGGAACCCTATGTAAAATTAAAACAGTGATAATGCAGGAAAAGCAAAAGTGATCTTCATATAATCATTTCTTCTGACTATCTTTAAATAAACATAGCGGTATTGTATTAAATTGCAATTCAGAAGAGAGCCTTCTATCAGATTGGATTATGGTTCTAACGCTTTGTTTCAACCTTTGCCATGACGTTCTTCCAACTAGAATTGTTTCCTTCCTAAGCCCTGGAATTTGGACTAAGTCTTGGGACTTTTCTTTTACCAAAGAGATTTTAGCAGATTGAATGCAAGCAGATAGTTGAAATGCTGCTGGACTTCTGTTGTGCCCCGACTACCAGCCTGAGAACATCCCCCAGCCGTCCTACAAGTTCAAGGAGGATGACAGACGTGCAGGGCAGACCCAAGTCTGTAGACTTTCATCAAGAAGAACAGCTGCTACATCGTGTCCACCCAAGTCAACTGTCCACCACCACCCTGCCAGCACACAGGGCTGTGACAATAATCGGTATGACAATAAGCCACTGAGTTTTGGAGAGGTTTATTAATATACTGTTTCCAGACAATACAATTCACCCTGTTCATGTATGCCATTCTATAAATTATTTTAAAAAATGATACAAGCATGAATTCAGCACCACAATCAAAACATTTTTATCACTCCTCCCGCCCCCCAAATTTCCTGTATTCCTCTTGGAAGGCATTTCCCCTTCACCACACTCAGCCCCTGTCAATCATTGATCTGTCTCTATAATTTTGCCTTTTCCAGATTGCCATATAAATAGAATGATGGAATATGGAGTATTTTTTTTAAAATACATTTTATTGATTTTTTACAGAGAGGAAGGGAGAGAGATAGAAAGTCAGAAACATCGGTGAGACATCGATCAGCCGCCTCCTGCACGCCCCACAGTGGAGATGTGCCCGCAAGCAAGGTACATGCCCCTGACCGGAATTGAACCTGGGACCTTTCAGTCCGCAAGCCGACGCTCTATCCTCTGAGCCAAACCGGTCTCGGCTGGAATATGGAGTATTTTTGTGTCAGCCTCTTAGCATAGAGCACTTGAGAACTATCATGTCATTGCACGTATTAGCTATTTGTCCTTTCATTACTGGGTAGTTTCCCAGTGTGTGGCTGCACCGGAGTTTACCCATCCCACAGACGATGGGCCTTGAGTTGTTTCCGGGTTTGGTGATTATGAACAAATAGTCAGATACAGACACGCATATGTTTTCACTTGGAGTAAATACCTAGGAGTGAGATCACTGGGTCATGTGAAATATGTGTTTTTAAGGAATTGCCAAACTATTCCCCATTTTGCCTCACCTCCAAGATTGTGTAAGAGAGTTCCCGTTACTCCCCATCCTTATACCAGGATCTGACATTGTCAGATTTTATGATTTTAGTCCCTTAAATGGATGTGCAAGGGTATCTAATTGTAATTTGGGGAACATTTTTGTGGAATGTTTAAGTGACACAAATAATTAAGCCGATACGATCCAGGGGCAATGTTTCCTGATACTCTGAACTTCATTGTTACTACTTTAATTGGAATGAAAATGGCAAAAGTTAAACTATGCTCTAATTGTAGGACTTCCGGAAAGTCCAGTGGTACTTCTAGAGCTTCCAATATTATACAGACATGTGTCAGTCCTTTGAAATGCCATAACTACGATAGGTTTTTGTTATTTCTTTTCTTCCTCTTGTTTTGTTTTTAAGGTCTGTTTCACTGAATGTATTTTATTTTTTAAAAGAGTTGTTTTATGACTTCTGCTTCCTAAACAGAAATAAAATCTCAGCTAGAATCAAACCTCCAGGACTGGCGGCATGAAGCCTGAAGTGGGGAGAAGCCTTCTATGTTTTAGTGTTCAATTTCTTTTTCACAATTTCAGGGAAATGAGGTGTCAACAATGTGTTCTTTTTATTTAAAGCTGTTGTAAAGGTAAGGCAGGCAGTGTTTCAACAGACTCCCTGCAGCATGTACGTTTTAAATGGAAAATCTAATTACCAATCATAGGATATCATTTGGCATAATACCTGTTTTAATTCTTGTCAATTCTAAAGGAGATCAACCTAGGGAAATAAATGAAATGGAATTTACCTAGTATATGTGTTACCAGTTAATTTCTGGTTTAGTAGTTGCAAAAGTCAGATCACCAGTATCTGGAACTACAACTGTCCTGTCCCAGGCTGATGGTTGTTTATTTGTTTGTTTTCACATAGTAGATTCCAATCTGCCTGATACATTTTAATATGGTATTGGCTGACATTAAACAAACATTCTTTTTATCCACACTCAAGTAGCCTAAAGTTTCTCTCTCAGTAATAGTGGACAAACTGGTAGGATGTTTGTGCCAAGGAAGAAAAGATTTACAAGGAAGTAAAAATTGTGTTCCAATATTGTGATACTCTCATACGAATAGGAAGAAAACAAACATAATTTTTGAAAAGGAAACAGTAGGAATAATGAAGGACGCTTTGCTGAGTCATATTTATTTACTTCAATATGAGGAATAACTGTGTTCATTGTTAGAGCTATTGACAACCTCGGAAGAAAAGCTTTGCTATGTTCACGAATGCCTAGAAAAAGTCTGAAATCACATCATCTGGGAACTGGAAGATAATTCTGAGCTCTGAGGCTCTGTGATTCTGTCATCTCTGTGTTAGGGCTATACTAGTAGAAATAACCTTAGGATTACTTCTCCTTGGGTGTCTTTTTAAAACACCTCTGAACCTTCTTCATACCTCATATCTATCTCCCAGTTTCTTTATCTCCAACTCCATCTCTATCTCCATCCCCATATCTCCATCTCCATCTCATCTCTAATCTCCATCCTCATCTCCATCTTCATCTCCATCTCCACTTTCATCTCTATCTTCATCTCCATCTCCATCTCCATTTCCATCTCCATCTCCATCTCCATCTCCATCTCCATCTCTATCTCCATCTCCATCTCCTTCTCCATCTCCATCTCTCTGACTTCATCTCCATCTATATCTCTATATTCTCTGACACAACTTGAAGAAATGGAGGACAGGAACATAGGCAGCTGTTTTTTTTTTTTCAGTAAATGTTGGTTTTTCTCATTAATTTGTTCTTGTGAGTGACAGAAATCCAGTTTGGACTAATAATGCCCATGTTTCTATCCCAGAAAAGGAGTCTCTTGATTAATGGAAACAAACTTCAGAAAGGGCATGGATATGGCTGGCTTAGAAATCAATGAAACTAGGATGGGGAACACTGCTTGAGACTTTCCATCTCTTGTCTCTGCTTCCCTCTGTGCTGGAATCTTTTGATGATCAGCTTTGTCCACAGAGTAGGTAGCATGGCTTCTGGAAGCATTTGCATTTATGACTTATAGCCTTACCCTTAAGAGAGGGACTGAGCATCTTTCCCTTGTACCCATTCAAAAATCCTAAAAAAAAGAACATGGATTGAATAATATAGCCACTCCTGAGGCCATAGGGGCAAGAAAGTTCCTACAATTGGTAATCCCATTGAATTACATGGAAAGGTAAAGCAATTAACCATCACTGCTGCTTTGAGTTTCTTAATTTAAAACAACAACAACAGTTGTAGAACTTTTTATATGGTAGGTGCACTTATAAATGCTTTGCAAATATGAATTGATAATCCTTATATAGTCATATGATATCCTATTGTTTTCATTTTACAAATGGGAAAACTGAGGCACAGAGTATTTAAGGAATTACATAGGAAAGAGATAGACAGAATCTATACTAATAATAGGGTAATATGCTAATTAGAGCGGGAGACCTTCCCGACACCCTTCTGGACAAAGCCATGGTGGCAGGGCCGAGGCAGATGTGGTTAGGAGTGATCAGGCCCAGAGGGGAGGGCAGTTAGAGTGAGCAATCCGGCAGGAAGTGGCAATTGGGGGCAAGAAGGCTGATGGGGGGGATGAGGGGGAGGGAAGTTAGGGCTGATCAGACTGGCAGGCAGGTGAGCCGTTAGGAGCCAATGGTCTTGGATTGTGGGAGGGAAGTCTGACTGCCGGTTTAGGCCTGATCACAAGGGGGCCTAAACCAGCAGTCGGACATCCCTCTAAGGGTCCCAGATTAGAGAAGGTGCAGGCCGGGCTAAGGGACACCCTCCCCCTGTGCATGAATTTCATGAACTGGACCACTAGTAGGTATATATTCACATAGAACAGCCTGCCCATTTGTATTCACAGACTGACGACATTATACTCAGTGCTATTTTCTCAATCTTCCCATCTCTCCTCTCCTTTTTATTCATGGATATTTATCCATTTACTGCATACTCTCCCATATAACATCTAGCATGTCAGTCTCTTTGCCTGGTTTTCTGTCCTGCCCAATTGACAGAGGAATAATATCTATCTGCCAGAGATGTCAAGTGCTGAAAATATTGGCATTCCTTGAAGAAGCAGTTTGTTTTCTTTTTTTGAATGTATCCCATGCAGTTAAATGTCCTGACTTGTGCCCCCACTGACCAGACTTCACGGAGACGGCCTGTCAGAGGCTGGAGGATCTTTGAGAAATGGATATCTCCTCTATGGAAATATCCCAATTACCATTTCTTGTGTGAAATGCGGCTTCGCCCCAGAGATCTGTGGCCATCAGGAGAAGTAACTGAGCTGAAGGGACATCCATCTTTATTCCCAGTGGGAACACCACCAGCTTCTCTAACTTGTTCATCTTGAGCAATAAAAAAAGAGAGAGAGAGAAAGAGAGGGAAATTCTAAATAAGCAACAATAACAACAAAAAAGGGTGGTGGAAAATAATCCACAGTGACTTATGCATCTTTCTCCATCCCTAAATAACTTTATATTTCACTCTGGCAGCAGAGCCGAGCCAGGAGGTAATGAGCCATTGTGGAAAACCCATCTGTTGCTCATAAGGGGAAAGGCCGGATTTATGGAGGAAGAATCTGGAGCGTGAGTCCTGCTATTGTTAATGGGAGTTGCACATCTAATTGGTCATGCTGAAAATATGCCCCGTTATATGCTTTCACTGGCCAGATGGATGTGCTCAGCTGTAATGCTGAGAAGAGAAATGTACCTCAAGAATCCGCGAGTGGGAGTGGATGTGGCTGCCAGTCAGGAACCAACAGTTCTAATGAGGATGGATGGTGCTGCTCCATGGGCCTGATATAAAGATGGTTTCAAAAGAACCCAAAAGGGCCAATATTGGGATTTATAAATGGGCTGACACAGTCCAGTCCCCTGGAGTAGAAAGGGTTGAACCATTTCAACAAGGCCCACTAGCCCCGTAATTTGAAACACCTCTATCTCTTATTCCTTTGTAAGTTGGCCTGTTGGTACTTAATAATTGTTTTGAGACTCTCTTAAAATAATATTAGATAATGCCAATTGAAAGCCATTTCTTGAAGGGCAGTGGTCAGCAAGCTCATTAGTCAACAGAAACAAATATCAATAGTATAACGATTAAAGTTTATTTTGAGAGCCAATTTTTTTAAATTTAATAAACCTTTATTGTTCAGATTATTATAATTGTTTCTCTTTTTCCCCCATAGTTCTCTTCCACCTGGTTCCCACCCCACCCTTTTCCCTTACCTCCCCCCACCATGTCCTCATCTATAGGTGTAAAATTTTTGTCCAGTCTCTTCTCACACTCCCCGCACCTCTTTCCCCCTGAGAATTGTCAGTCTTCTCCCTTTCTATGACCCTGATTCTATTATATTCACCATTTTATTCTGGTCATCAGACTTTTAATTCACTTGAGTTTTAGATTCACATATTGATAGATATGTATTTGTTGTTCCTAATTTTCATGTTTACCTTTTTTTTCCCCTTCCTTTTCTTAAAGAGCACCTTTCAGCATTTCATATAATACTGGTTTAATGTTGATGAACTCCTTTAGCTTTTATCTGTGAAGCTCTTTATCTGACCTTCAATTATGAATGATAGCTTTGCTGGATAGAGTAATCTTGGTTATAGGTTCTTGCTGTTCATCACTTTGAATATTTCTTGCCACTCCCATCTGGCCTGCGTAGTTTCTGTTGAGAAATCAGCTGACAGTCCTATGGGTACTCCCTTGTAGGTAACTAACCATTTTTCTCTTGCTGCTTTTAATATTCTCTTTTTATCTTTTGTTCTTGTCATTTTAATTATGATGTGTCTTGGTGTGGTCCTCTGGATTCGTTTTGTTTGGGGTTCTGTGCACTTCCTGAACTTGTAAGTGTATTTCTTTCACCAGATGGGGAAAATTTTTGGTCCTTATTTATTTGAATAGGTTTTCAGTATCTTGCTCTCTCTGCTTCTGGCACCCCCATTATTCTGAAGTTGGTATGCTTGAAGTTGTCCCAGAGGCTTCTTACATTATCTTCAAATTTTTGGATTCTTTTTTCTTTTTCTTTTTTTTCTTATTGAGTGTTTACTGCTTCTTTGTATTTTAAATCTTTGACTTGATTCTTGTGTTCCTTAGTCTGCTGTTAGGTCTCTGTATAATATTTTTTGTTTAACTCGGTGAATGTTTAATTTCTAGTTGGCCCTTTTTCATATCCTCGAAGGTCTCACTAAATTTATAAGCCTTTTCTAGCAAATTCTTGAAAAACCTTATAACTGTGATTTTGAACTCTATATCCAGTTGTTTGTTTTCCTCCATTTCTTTTGTTTGTGATCTGTTTCTTTGTCTCTGCATTTTCACTGCTTCCTTGAGTTGGTAGAGTAGCTTTGTGTGCTAAGTGTCCTGTATGGTCCAGTGGCACAGCCTCCCCAGTTACCTGAGGTGGACACTCTTGGAGCAATCCTTTGTAGATTGTGTGTACAGCTTGATTGTTATTGGTATCACTGGGGGAAATTTACCTCCACACCAATTCACTATGAAGATCAGCTATGTCTACACTGAGAGAACTTCTATGCTGGAGACAGCCTTATGAGACAAGACTTGCAAAATTGCAAAAGTCTCTTTACTCTGCTTAGATGGGGCCGAGTCTCAGGATTCAGCAGACAGCCTTGACTTCCTGTCAACCCTTCCCTATGAGGCCCCTGGGTCTCAGTGTCCCTCAGTAATTGCTGCAGTCCACTCTGTGCACACTCACATATGCGCCTCCAGACCTCTGCCTTCCATGGCTCCTCTGAGTTTCCATGCACTCTTCTCTTTTTCCGACAGCCAGACTCCCCCATAGCTATCTGGGTCCACAGGGTCTTGCCCAAAACTGGGGTTCACTGCCGTTGGAACTGGAGTTCAACACAGTCAGGAAGTTCCATCTTCCTCCCGCTAGAGAAAGCCAGTGGCACAATCAGCAGTCAGTCCTCTCTGTGTGCACTCTCTTGCATGTCTCCAGACCTCTGCCTTTTGTGGCTCCCCGGAGTTTCCATATACTCTTTTCTTTTCCCAATAGTCCAGAATCCCCCCCCTATGAGTCTGGGACCCCAGGGTCTTGCCTGGAACTGGGGTTCAGTGCAGTCAGGCATTTCTGTCTCTTTCCCACTAGAGAAATCCAGCCAAGCACTCAGTCACCCATCCTCTCCACACGTATGTCTCCATACATCAGCTTTTTGCAGCTCCTCTGAGTCTGTGTATGCCCCTTCTTTACTTCTAGTTGTAGAATTTCTACTCACCTAGCTTTCCTGTGGTTCTGGATGATGTACATTCTGTCTTTTACCTGTAATTTTTGAAATTGTTGTGTGAGACAGCAGTTTAGGTATTCACCTATGCCGCTTTCTTGGTTTCTCCCAAGAGCCAAATTTTTTAAACTTAATCTTCTTCTAATGCCACTTCTTCAAAATAGACTTGCCCAGGTTGTGGTAAGCTGCAGTTTGCCAATAATTGTCCTAGGATCTTCTTTAGCACAGTGATGGGAAGAAAGCCTGAGAAATCAGCCAAAACCAGTTTGGCTCAGTGGATAGAGCATTGGCCTATGAACTGAAGGGTCCCAGGTTCGATTCTGGTCAAGAGCATGTACCTTGGTTGTGGGCATATCCCCAGTCAGGGTTGTGCAGGAGGCAGCTGATTGATGTTTCTCTCTTACCGATGTTTTTAACTCTCTATCTCTCTCCCTTCCTCTCTGTAAAAAAAATCAATAAAATATATTTTTAAAAAATAAAAAGAAAGCCTGAGAAACCAAAGGCAAGTTATGCCTCATCTAACTGCATTTCCTCTGATCATTTTTAAATTAAATTTGAGGCAACAAGTCTCCTGACAGAAATGAGACATTGCATTTTAATACAATTTCTGGTACACTGCAGGTATTTAATAAATGCTGAATAAATAACAATGATTAGCAAAAATCTTCACATATTATGGTCAAAAGGGATCATCTTAGCCAGGGTACACCAACTGTTCTATTAACATTTCCTAGTTCTTAGTCATGTAAGAAAGGTTTAGTGCTTTCATGTCATGGTCCAACGCAATAGACATGAGAAAGGGGCAGGTGGTGGTGGGGAAAGCCTGGGGCTCTGTACCTCATTCTCCATCTT
Organism: Lasiurus borealis; assembly: GCA_004026805.1. Taxonomy (NCBI): domain Eukaryota; kingdom Metazoa; phylum Chordata; class Mammalia; order Chiroptera; family Vespertilionidae; genus Lasiurus; species Lasiurus borealis. The sequence continues at coordinate 23,634 of PVJN01018474.1, forward strand.
GCAATGCTATCGACCTTCATATCTGGCCTCCAAGGTCATCAGTGAAGGGGAAGAAGAATGAGGATGATGGAGTCTGATCAAGTCTTGAAGTGAGAAGCATCACTTCCAGCCCTTCTACTGGCCCCGATTCAGTTATCTGATCCAAAGACCAGAGGAGAGGCTGAGAAATATAGATTTCTCATATGCCCAGGAGGAAAATTACCTGGATTTGGTGAACACATGGAATTGTTTGTCACTGTTTCTGAGAACTTGAATCCAACCCTTTAGTTTACAGATGAGCAAGCTGGAGGTCTGAGACAAGGTGACTTTCAATGAGTCACATGATAGTTTAGTGAAAATTAGGACAAGAAATTTCACTTTCTACTTCTGACACTATTATTTATGGGAGAGAGAGGAGGGGTGGAGTGAGAATGAGATAGAAGGGTAGTGGAGGCAAAGAGAGGATATGACAGGACAAGACAGGACCAGAGAGGAAGCATTGGAACCACCTGTAAAGATCCCCCATAGAGAAGTCAGAATATTATATTTGTATTCCTGGGTCTGTCATCAGCTTGGATAGTCACTCACACTCCTCTTCTATCAAGTTTCCCCTTCTATCAAGTGAGACATTTGAACAGATTATTGCTGAAATCCCTTTGAGCTCTCACAATCTCTACTTCCATTGAGACATCAGGAAGAAGAAATAACACTTATAAGTAAAGAAAGGCTATCAAAGAGAAGGAAGTCAGTGTAAGATGAAGGGTGGCAGATGAAAAAAACCAGGTAGATTTTTTTTTTGGGGGGGGGGTGTCACAGTTCATGAGGACAACAGACAAGCCCTTCACCCTGCAGTGACCAGAGATCATGAGCATCTTCCTGGGGTCCATTTCTCCCTCCTATTGCCTCTCCCTGTCCCCCTCCCCACAACCCAGGCCATTTGCCAACTCATCAGAGTCCCCACGGGATTGCCAACTCATCAGCACCCACTGCCTGAATGTCACAGGCTTGAACACAGTCCATTCAAATGCAGGGCCAAGGGCGCTGACAGCGTGCAGCTGGGTAATTGCCCCTTTCTTCCCTCCTCGGGAGCTCATCTCTCTCACCCACCTTCAAGCGTGCAAAGCAGGACAGAGATTAAGGTGACTCTACAGGAGCCTGGGAGACTGTCCCCAGGCAGGGACGATAACAGGCCTCCACTGCAAAGTTGCCAGCAGCCGCCTCGAATCCCTTTTAATTCTGCCCACTCTGGCTCCTCAAAGGCTAAAGGGATCAGTTTCTGAAATCAGCCTTTCCCTTAAACACAACCAAGTGGCAGCCAAATCATACACAGAGGTAATCCTTCAAGGAGTGGTACTTCAGGCTCACCAAGCACTTTCATCGCAGGATTCTAAAGTCCCTTTCAATCATTAATACTTTCTCTGAGCCCCCTGCGCGCAGAGCCGGGCAGAGGCAACATGGATGCTGTGCAAGGAAGGGCAGCCACGGGGCTCTCAAAGGCACCACGGTGGCTCTGTTTATTTCCATCATCTACCAGGTTTCCATAAATATCAGGAGCAGAAATAAAATATTGCTTGAAGCAATGAGTATCGTATGGAAGCGGCATTTTTCAAACCTTGGAGAGGGATCAGTTATGAGCTGGGTAATGTAAAATTCTGGATTTCACTCACCTGCTCCCCGGTGACGGTGGTGTTGATTCTAGATCAATCACTTAATGTCTCCGAGGGTCTTTCTGTCTTCACCTTTGACTGGGTTAATGTGGCAACACATTCTAATTATGACAAGACACCAGGATACTCTGACCTTAGCCTGAAAACTCTCAAACAGGTTTTTATTTGTGAAAGGTATATGTTTGTACTACAAAATCAGGTGTGGTAGGAAAAATCACAATTCTTTATTTTTTTTTAATGATCAGCTGAATCTGAGTCTCACCAGGCTAATGGAAGACGTGTTCTCAGCCCTTATGGATGCTGCCCCCTCTCCCCCCGCCCAATCAGAATTCAGAAATTCCCATAGTTCTGCCAGTCACTGTCCTAAGTCAGTGATTCTCACCGATTCCCAGAGAGATGCCCACTGGCAGAATTTGTTGAGTTTCTCCAAAGTTACTGCTTGCTGCTTCTGTTCATGGTTTTGCACACCTCAGTTGCTCAGGTTCTCCACGTCCACTAGGCAGCTCCACTCTGAGGTTTTATTGTCTCCCTGGGACTGTTGCAGCAAATGGGGTGGTAAGTCCTTTTGCTCACAGGATGGATGCCTTCTAAACTCTTCCTGGATTTAGAGAAATCTTAGTTCTTTCCTGTATTACCTTTAAAGCCATTCCACCGTTTCTCTTCTTTCTTCACATCATCTTTTGCTTAGCAAAAGTCTAAGGAAAGGGCCCAGCTGGCATGGCTCAGTGGTTGAGCATTGACTTAGGAACCAGGAGGTCATGGTTTGATTCCTGTCAGGCCCTTTGCCTGGGTTGTGGCTCAATCCCCAGTGTGGGGAGTGCATTCTCTCTCATTATGGATGTTTCTATCTCTCTCTCCCTTCCTCTCTGAAAGAAACAAAAAAATACATTTTTTAAAAAGTCTAGGGAAAGAGATGAAAAGGTGTTGGCTCCTGATTTGAATAGGAGAAACGAAAATTATAGAATGAAGAAAATAGTTTAAGATGTGTTTTAATAAAGCATTATCTTGGATCCTGTCACTAAGAAAACCAACATGGACCATCATCACCTCAAATGACAGAGGAAACAAGGCTTGGCCAAAAGAATGGCAGAACCCACAGTGCCTAACACAGTGAGTCTTTGACGGTACTTCCCTGTCATCGTTGTTTACTAGACACAAGGCTGGTGAATCCTGAGATTTACTAAAAACTGCTGGGTCTTGAATTTTTTCTAGGGAACTTTTGGAGACACTGGGAGAATATTTTCTTGGCCCCATGATAGTTAAAAGAGTAAAAGTGCAATCATTCACCCAGCCCAATGTTCATCTGAAATAGTACTTAGTCAACTTCCATTATGAACCAGCACTTTCTCTTGAGGAAGTTCATTCTGATAACGGTTTTTGGACCAAATCTAAACTTCCTCCAGTTGATCACAACATCCCCTAGTCTAGAGTCACAGAGGTTGTGGGGAAGGAAATTAACCTCTGCAAAGTTTCCATTATGTGCCAGACATTTTTAGGCCACTGTTTACATACGCCTCATACAAATTCTGAAAGGTAGCAATTATTTTCTCCATCATAGAGATGCAGAGAGGGAGTCAAGGTGATTAAGTGGTCAGCTATAAAAAGAAACAGCAGTGCTCTGGTTTCTAAAGAAAGGCCCTTCCCACCATACAGGCCATCTGCCAGCTAACACATAGTAACCTATAGAAATGTCATTTTCAAGGCCACTGCCATGTCCCCATGACATTCTCCAGATTAATCGTTCTCTCGCCATTATTCTGCCAATAATAAGAGCAGCCAGCATCTACTGAAATGGGTCATCTCATTTAAATAAAGTAGAACCCAATGATGCTGGTACAAGTCATGGAGTCCTTCAGGGGCAGGCCATGTGGTGGTGCTTGTGAGTCAGACCACTTCAGATGCAAAGCCAGCTCTTCCCGCTCTATGACCTTGGGTGAGTTTCTCAAGTCCCAGTTCCTTGTGTAGGAAAACATCAACATAGTAATAATGATAACTTCAGGGAATATTGAAAGGTTTAAATACCATGATCCATGGAGAAGGTCTGGCATGTCATAAGTGCCTAATAAATATTAGTGATCATTATTGGGTATCTCAAGATCTGTCATTGTTGTGGTTGATTCCTCAGAAAGCTACTCAATTTTGATAATAGCCGAGTTTCAATAGGGCACCACAGATTAAACACTGTATACCAGGGAAAGCTTGATTCATCTAAAAAGGAGCAATTCAATGCACTCCTTGCTTTCTGGCTCCCTTCAGGAACCAGCCCAAGCACCCTGGCTTTTCAGAACATCATGCTGTACTTTAGATACATGCCGAGGTTGCAGTTAACTGGGGTTTCCTTACACAGAAGAATTTAGAAATGTAGGGAGTCAATGAAACGTGGCCAGAACTACTAGGCCTGTGCTCTTACCAGCTGGTGATTAAACTCAAATCTTGCTCGTGCCTCTTTAGCAGATGGTTGCCCACTTCTCCAGAGGAAGTCCACTACCCGATCATCATTGCAATTGCAATTGTCTGCACATTTCAAAATCGCTTATTTTCCTGGTAGTCAGGCTCAGCCCAGCATGTCGCTACTTTCTTTGCAAGGAAGAGGAAGGTTCTGCAGTTTTCCCAGAATGGTAGAACTTCCTAATAAAAATCACCAAATTAAGGTTGTTTTTCTGCATTGATTTTATTTTAAAGAAACAGTGACATGTTTTATACCAGGAAGGAGCTTGCTCTGTCATCCTTGGCCCCGAATTTCCAGCCTTCACAGAGATGATGAACCCAAACTATAATGCCAACAAGTAAACATCACTAGGGATACTTTGAATTTAAACTCTAGCTTTTATATTTCTAATGTAGGGTCGTCCAGAGCTGCATAACAGCATCAATCCTAATTTAGAATGGGAATTGTTCAACTACAAAATGAGAACATCTAAGGACAAAATCCCCTGAATGACTAATCCCCTCCCTTCCTACGCCCTTGCCAAACTTCCGGAGGAAATACTAACTGTAATACAGAGCGTTTCAGAAAGTTCTTTTTTTCTTTCCCTTTTACTTTGTAATAAAGGCTTTCATCAGTTAAAAGCAGAATGTCAGATGTCAGATGATAACCATGAGCCTCTGGTGTTTCTCTAGTGAAGTAAAAATGTAATAAATGGCAGTGAAAACCAAACAGTCCAACAACTGTGCACAGAATAGATGAATCTCGATAAATTAATGCTGACCAAACAAAGTGAGACCCAAATGAGCACATATGGTGTGATCTCATCTATGTGATGCTTAAAGCAAGGGATGCTCATTTGTGGTTAGAAATCAAGATAAGCCCACCAGCATGGCTCAGTGGTTGAGTGTCGATCTATGATCTAGGAGTCACAGTTCAATTCCCGGTCAAGGCACATGCCTGGGTTGTGGGCTCGTGTAGGGTGTGCATGAGGCAGCCAAACAATGAATCTCTCTCATCATTGATGTTTCTATCTCTCTCTCCTCCTTTTGTCTCTGAAATCAATAAAAATATATTAAAAAAAATAAATCAGGATAGGAGTTGCCTTGGAGTAAATAGTGCCTAGAAGTGGGCACAGAATGTTTTGAGGTGTTGGCTATGTTCTGTTTATTAATCTGGATGTTGGTTATACGTGTGTGTGTGTGTGTGTGTGTGTGTGTGTCTGTGTGTGTGTGTCTGTGTGATGGGTGAAAATTAATGAAGCTAACATGATTTGTGCTCTTCTCTTTATGCTATATTTTAATGAAAAGCTTACTTAGGGCCAAGATATCCCAAACACTACAAATGTATTAAGCGAAAACTGCCAGGAAAATTGGGTATATCAAGGGTAAGAATTTTAGTTCAAGACAGTAGTGTTTAACAAAGCCATCGTATTCAGAAGAAGAGCCAGAGAACGATGCTATTTTTCTGTTTCCCTTTCTCTATCTTCAGTTTTCAGAACATGATGCCTTCTTGAATTAAGCAGGGACTCAGAGAATATAAACATGAAAGCGCATATACTATTTACCTGCTTACCGGAACAGCAAAAGAATCGCTCCGTATCCTGAGAATAGACAGGTCATTAAATCAGTTTTGCGCAGGCTGAAACATTGTTCTCTTAGAAAAGGAAGCCGATAGTGATCCTATGTTTCATCGTAACCTACCAGGGTTTCATTTTTAGGCAACATAATGCCGTCCTAAAAACAAGTGTCTTTGTAAATGTTTTCCTCCAAACAAGTTTGGTATACTGGAGAGGTGACCAGTTTCTCCCACATCCAGGTACTGTGGGGCCCGTTAAAAAGCAAAATTCAACATAGTAAATTTAAAGATCAGATTGGCTTTATTTTAGCAAGTCATGAATGGGCCAGCACCCAAGAAGCAGCTGGAAGGGTGCTCCAGGGGTTGAACAAAAGGGAAGGTTTTTATAGAAAAAATAGGTGGGGCAGAAGGGCTGTTAACAAAAGAAAAGCAAGGACTATTTTTAGACCAGGACGTCAGGGGTTGTGGGGAGGAGGAAAGGAAAGAACCAAGGTTTTGATCATGCAGGTCGCCTCTTTTTTCGCTGGCGGGGTGGTGGATGCAGAGGGCCCCCCTGGCAGCTTACTTTACTGGTGTGGACCAGAAAATTTCAGGATAGTTGATTAAGATTATGTTTCTGAAAGAGGTTGAAAGAGCAGTTAGGTCAGGTAGTAAGTCTAGGGGTAGTGTCATGGGCTTTAGCATAAGTGACGCCATTTTGGACCTCTGGTTTTCTTTTTAATATATTTTATTGATTTTTCACAGAGAGGAAGTGAGAGGGATTGAAAGTCAGAAACATCAATGAGAGAGAGACATCGATCAGCCACCTCCTGCACCCCACACTGGAGATGTACCCGCAAGCAAGGTACATACCCCTGACCGGAATCGAACCCAGGACTTTTCAGTCTGCAGGCCGACGCTCTATCCACTGAGCCAAACCGGTCTCAGCTGGTTTTCTTTTTAACAGACCTAAAGCTCTCACTTGATTTTTCTTTTTAACCTAAAGCTCTCACTTGATTGTTCTTCTGAGAAACCTTCCTCGTACCTTGAGGTCTAGGCTGGGAGACTCCTTGACCTGCCAGAGAACCTGTGCTAACTCCATCACTGAACTGAGCACATTCCAGCCTGTCAGTTTCCATGCTCATCTTTCACAATGTGGGCAGTTTACCTGGAAATGAGGTAGATGAGTTCCCGTAGTTAGATAATTATTGATGGGAAAGGAAACAAAAGGGGAGCCAGACATTGTTGAGTATGGTCAGCTGGGGACACTGAGACTGTTTGCTTCCCCAGGAAGCTACAGCTTCACACCCACCCAAGGGATAGGGATCATAGCATTGTCCCTCCAAAAGGATTAACACCCTTCCCTTGCCCTCTCCTGTACCAGATTGTGGAGGGGCGGGGAACAGGGGGAGATGAGGACTAAAGGCATGCGCCATGAAGTCAAAATGGCGCAGGGGGAGGTGCTGGACCATAGAGGTCTGGGAAAAAGATCATTGGCTAGGGAGGGGTGGGTACAAGGGATTGAGTCTTGTTAATCTGTATAGCCAGAGGCTAATACAGAATTTATAACATAATTAGTGCTTAATAAAAGCAGACTGGATGAATAGATGCTCTCACTTCATGGGTCGGGATACAGATGTAAGGAAAGCACTGACAGAGCAGCTTTTTTTTAGAGCTAAAAAAATATTTCATATTGATATAATTTTAGCATTTTCTTCTACCCACAGACCAGATTATTAAGTTCTTCAAGTATTATTGAAACATTTCCCAGATTACCTGGAGAGTAGAATCATCATTGATACATGTGATTCCTACGCTGTTACCGTCTAATTTCAACACAACCGTTAGCACCCCCTGCCCACGTGACCTTCCTCCTCACTGTACCTGGGCTCTCATGTATTCTCTGGGATGTCTCCCCCTCCTCACTATATGTGAATATTCTCTTCACCATGCTTGCTCTACAACATCCTCCTCTGGGCACCTGTGGCTCCCACATACACAAAGATGCCAACTTCCTCTGTTTGTTCTTAATGCTTTTTTAGCTAAATTATTCAGGAAAGAACAAAACAATCAAACCAACAAAAATAAGTATGAGCAAATAAACTGGAAAGGACAAAGGCAAAATTTTTTTATTATTAGAAGTAGTCAGGCCTCCAGGAATTGACTGGTGAAATAGGAGATAGGAAACTAAGGCCACAAAATGTTGATTTATTAACTTACTGTAAGAATTATCATGATCTAAGGGACCGGTATCATTTATTCTGGCATGATTGGCACATACTCATTTTATTGTCAGACTTCATGGTAAACCAAGTCATAATTGAACATCACATAGTGATTTGTCATGGGAAATACAGCCACAGGCCTGGAAATGTTTAAAATTCTTTTGGCTGTCTTCCTCTGTGGTATGGCTAAAGCCTACAGAGGAATCAAAGGGATGATTGATGAGCATCAGATTAGAACAAGAGTGAATAGATTAGTGGACCTCAACCCTGGCTGCCCTGGGAATCTATATATATAAAAGCCTAAGCAGCCCTCCTACCATTCAACTGTCTGACCATGTGCATGACCACCAGGGGGCAGACACTCCAACTGGTAGCTATGACATGCACTGACCACCAGGGGGCAGATGCTAACCAGAGGAGCTGTGGAGCTACAGAAACTTTGTAGAGTGCCCTCTGGGACTTTAGGACTCCTTAGGATGTTGGACTACTGGTTTCAAACCAATCCCAGCAGCCCAGGATGAGGGATCCCACCTACCAGAGGGGCTCCGCTCACTCTGCAGACGCCCTTTGAGCCCCAGCACCGCCCCAGGTGCAGCTGGCCTGGGAGGGACTGCAGGAGGTTGGCTCCAAGGTATGTCCGGCCAATCTGGCCCAGTCTCACCCGATGGCCACCTTCTAATTAATTTTCTTTCCATGTGCATGAATTTTATAAAATACCTATGCGTAGGCCCACCCCAGTATAATCAGCTCAAAATCTCTGAGAGGTGGGGTCTAGACATGAATATTTTATGAAAAAATTCACAGGTGATGATAATGAGCGGCCAAGACTGAGAACTATTGAGTTAAATGTCAAAATGCTAATTGCTATCAATTTACGATACCATCCAGATCAATTTGGGGATCTAAAATAGATGAGTTTGGTTAAGGGTTTCTTTTCTTTTTCACCATGTAAGGAAATTCACTGTCAGTATTTTGTTTTTTTGTTTTTGTTCATATTCTCATTCTTCTATATTTTCATGTCTGATGAACACCCTTCTACCTGACATAGCCTTTTTCTTAGCTGTTGCTGATCCATTCAATTAGTTGACAGACTTATTCGGAAAGACTTCATATATTTGGCTCACAATGAATGTATTGATTTTAATTATAGTGTCAACAGTTACCATGTGGGTAGTTTCTATGTTCCCAGCTCCATAAGAAGTTCTTTTAATATGTATCTCATTTAAGAATCACTACAGCCTTATAAACTACAGTGGTACCTCGAGATATGAGTGCCCTAACATACGAGATTTTTGAGATACGAGCCATCGAGCGAGCGATTTTTGCTTTGAAATACGAGCAACATTTGAGATAGGAGTAATCGCATGGATCGGCCAGCTGCACACAACCCACCAGTTTACCGTGACTCGAGTGCCTCAAGGTTACGTAGCAAATTAAACTTCTATCTCGAGGTACCACTGTACATGAATAAGTTCCCATAGATGAAGGTGAAATAGATGAACTTGTCTAAGATTATTGAACAACGAGTGTTTACTCTAAATCCTGTGTATTTTCCTGTGTGTCACTCTGCCTCTCATATTTTACCATTCAAAGACCAATTACTTTTTCCTTCTCATTTGCATATTTTCTTGGAGAAATTAGCCATAATTGTTGCATTCAAGTGCTTACACGATCACTATAATATAACTCACTAAAAACTGGAATTGAATATGAGTTGAGGTAATTCTGGATGCCTGCCAAAGGGACTTACTAACAGTGGCTGAAATGCCAAAGGGAAGGATTCATAAACAAGATTTATGTGCGAATCCAGAAGGACTCCTCTAAGAGTAAAGCTCAATATGGTAAATTTGAAGAGAAAACAGAGGCAGTCTTCTAACTGTGGTTTCTTCATACCGTAAGAATGCATTGTAGGGCAGCTTGAGTACAAAGACTAAAAAGGAAATTGTTTGGCCTAGGACTTGGCATTTGAATTTTCCCCCAAAGTCACACTCAGATATATTAAAGTAATAAATTTAAATATTACTTGAAAAAGTTTACTTATTAATCCTTAGGTAGTTCTCCAGTTAAATGCTCTTATTAGTATCTTTCCAGAAGTCATTGACCGATTTTCTTTTATTTATTTTATTAATGTGTCTCATCTATAACCTGAAATGTATGGCAAATAGGACAGAGAAGAAAGAAGAGAGCAATAGACGAGGCAAGAATGAAAACAAGAAATGGACTTTGGTACTAGGTGGTAGAGTCAAAGCATTTCTTATTACTTGGGTGGATAGTATCACAGAAATGGGATGTACCTCAGCGTCTATTTCCCTTTTGAAGAAGATGGGACATTTATCAGGTCATTAGTTACTTGCACTTCATTGTTTTAACCAGAAAAAAAAATAGTGCAATAAAAGGAATTTAAGATGGATACCTATGGCTCCCTTTATCAGTCTAGGAAACGATTGTTTAAAATTGTAAATTTGCTTTGTTCTTTATCACTTGATACTTTTCTAAGCATTGATTTGTGAATCCAACTTGCTTCTGTGTTCCAGAAGGTATTCAAGGGAAATAATAAATCACCTGGGGATGAGTTAGGTAAAGAAGTTTCCTAGATGGCTCTATGTGTATTTGAATTAATTTATAGATGCAATCATTAGTCATCATGACCTTGGCATAACAGCCTAACCCTGAAGGTCACTCCAGAAGATTAGAATGCCAGCAGCTTAGTTCTTTCCCTCTTTGATTTCTCTCTCCAAGAACTTGCATGTGAGAGTTGAAATCTTCGAAGGAGTGGTCTCCCCGAAAATCTTTGCTCATGTATTTCTGTTGATTGAATAAAAACCCCAAGTTTATGAACATATCCACAATATTAATAGATATGTCTTGTGTAATATACATAATATTAAAATGGTAAGAATATAGATAAAAGAGAATAAATAAAAGTCCTCTTATTTTAATTATGCACTTCACTTTGGGGGCCTTTTCTTACACTTTCATGTATATAAGTCATTTGTTAAAATACATGTTTTGATCCAGTAGGCCAGAGACATGGCATTTTAAACAAGGTGATGCTGATGTCGCTGATCCATAGACCACATTTTTAGTAGCAATGCTCAGATTCAAATATCACATTTTATAAATTATTTCCTCCTGGTTAGCATATTTCAGAAAATTTAAGAGCTAACTACTGGCTCAGAGAAACCTACCAAACTATTCCTTTTCATACTATTGTGGTTAGCCTGGCCCTGTTTGAAAGAAAATGTTTCAAATAGGTCTGTGCTGTTTTGTACTCTCTCACAGTGAGTTGGTGAGTTGGACTCCATTAGTCTGGGCATCTAGACTAAAGACCTGTTGGATAAACTCTTTTGACTCTTGGTCTTCATCGCTATAACTTCCCTCCTGAATACAGCGTCCTGAGCTTGTGTTTGGTAACAACCTTCTTAGAGCTTGGTACCAACAAAATTGTAACTAGAGTGAGGTACTATCCTTGTGCAAAAAAATCTAGAGAAGTACCAAAGCACTCAATAATCAAGACATGCAGTAACCTAATTCAATACTTAAATATTAAATCGGCAAACTATGATTGGCCATACGTTTTTGTAAATAGAGTGTTATTGGTCCCAGTATTCTTCCTGTTCTACTCTGTTGGGCTCTGCACACTGCAGCACCTGTAGGCTCTATCAGACACTTCCTTAATGTCCTCTGCCAGGTCATTATTAAATCAACCTTCAATAAATTAACTTTTTTAAAATCATAACATACAGATTTTGGAGACAAATCAAATCTTTATAACATCAATACTCTGAATTATTAAAAGCTGAAGGAAGGAAGAATTCAAATTTTGATGTCTTTCAATGGAATTAGCCTGAATAGTTCAATAAATGGCCCCACTCATAAACATATTACACTAGATTCCATCTTAAATATTACCTAAAATCTGTTCCACAATTTTTCTGCTGTAAGTGGAAGGAAAACGGTATAAAATTTATTGGTATTTCTACCTAGGGGATATAAAGATCACTTTCAAATATCTACAAAGAAAAAATGCATTCTAACTCAGTACTATGAGATATCTCAATATATCAGTGAATGAATGATGCTAAAATCCATTCAGTCATCCAATTGGAAATATAGATGCCATCTTTAATTTTTTTCTGTTTATATTTGTCCACATTGGTTGCTAAGTCATTTCAATTTTATTCGTGAAAGACCTTTGAGTCTGCTTTTTATCCTTTTTAATCTTTTCTGCCACTAAATCCTCACTGCCTGCAAGGTCTTTTCCCAGAGTCTAGATTCCTTCAACTTCAATTCATTCTGCACTTTGCTACCAGAGTAATCCTTATAAAACAAAGACCTAGTCATTTCACTTGATAGCTTTAAATCTCAAGAAAGCTTCCAGTCTCTAGTTAGACTGCCTAGCTTTATCCTCTACAAGTTAACCTCTTACACACGAGAGAGAGCAGAGTTTGCTACCCCGAAATAAGTCTTTTATAATATTGATTATCTTATGCTGATTATTTTTAAGAAACAAAAGAATCAGAAAAAGTCTTTGATCTTATTCTAAACTGCCTAAAAGGACTTTAGATAGAGGACCTGTCCCAGGAAGGGAGCTATCATCACAGACACTACAGTTTAATACGATCCAAGTATGATAGGGAGGATCCCAGCAAGGCCCTTTATTTATTTTTATTTTTATTTTTTTATTGATTTCAGAGAGGAAGGGAGAGAGAGAGAAAGAGAGAGAGAAAGAGAGAGAGAGAGAAACATCAATGATGAGATAGAATCATTGATCAGCTGCCTCCTGCTCTCCCCTTGAGCTTGCAACCTGAGCATGTGCCCTGACTGGGAATTAAATTGTGACCTCCTGGCTCATAGGTTTATGTTCAACCACTGAGCCATGATGGCTGGGCCCAGCAAGGTCCATTTGATCAAAGTTATCTCTGTTAAAGATGGCCCAGCAAGCATTTCTTCACCAAACATTTTCTATCTCCATGTGAATTCCCTTCCTGTCGTCTTCTGAAGATGCAAACCATATTCTCTCCCTCTTCTCCTTAATGACATATGAACCTCAACTGCCCAATGTGTTCTGGGATCTTATATTCTTACAGAACCCCTGCATGTACATACATATTAAACTTAGACATTTTTCTCCTATTAATCTGGCTCCTGATAATTGGGTTATAAGCCTGGAAGAACTTAAAAGGTAGGAGAAAAATTATATTTTGTGCCCTCACACACACATAGCCACTTTGTACATTTTCTGAAATAATTGAGAAAGATATACCATCTTCCTCTGCAAAATCATGGATCTCAAGGAATATATAGGCCTGAAGCCACTTGGAATATTTTTGTTCTTATGGAGTGCGTGCCTTTCTGAATATAAAATGAAGGGGGGAAAGTAAAATCAAGTGAGTAAGTTGAAATTGAGGGTATAAAGAATAGAGGGACAGAGAAATTAGCAGGCCTGCCTGGATTATTTGAAATTTGGATGTAGCCATGCCTGAAGCAGTCCACCTCTAGATAGTATACATCTATATATCTTTATGTGGGACAATAAATTTCTTTTTTTTACCCAGAATAGTTCGAATTCGCTTTCTGAGGTTTGCAACTAAAAGACTCCTGACCAATACAATAAACCTGAAACATGGAATTCTAGTGTTGTTTGTGATCATAATATGGTTGTATGTAGTTTTTCTTAATTTTGATTGAGTTTGAACAAAATACAGAGCTGAAGTCTTGAGGGGTAAAAGATGAGGGGAAGAAAATAATTAAAGACCAGTAAATAGTATTTATTCCCTAGGAAGTTGTTTTGTTTTTTATTTTAGACAATTTAGGACTGTCTAAAACCAACTAGATACCTATACTTGCAAATATATAGGGTCTGATATATATGCATTATATGCATTAATGGCAAAATAGCACCAGAATATTACCAGACCTCAGTTCAGCAACCATGGTACCTGAGTTTGGCAAAGAAAGAATTCAGAGTCAAGGAACTCAAATGATAAAAAAAAAAAAAAAATTATTTAGAAAGTCACAGAGGTAGACAAAGTGAAGCAGTTGGGCTGGAGGCAAAAGAAAAAAGGGGGGAGGGAACCCTAGGAGCTGAGGAAAAAGAAAGGCAGAGAGAACTCGCCTGGGAAAAGGAGAGGGAGAGAGGCTATCGTCAGGCTCCCTCAGTTCTCCTCTAAAGGAGTCTACCATATGACTAGTGACATGCAGGGGGAGGAAAGGTCGGAGGAGGGTCTAAAACACATGACCAAAAATATGAAAGGTCAGGGGGCATAAGATCCATGACCTATGACATACTGGAGGTCACCCCAGGCGTGAGATCCTCCCCTACAGTTGTCTGTTTCTAGGCACCTAGGGCTTTCTGTCCTGGTGACCTTCAGCTTCGTTCCTATTCTGCTCATGCCTGTCTAACTGCCTATACATGTGTACTCAACACAATTGAAAATGCAACAAAATAGTATGCATTTTTCAGAGCTGGCAACTTTTCTTGCTCTACTGGTCCTGATATTATTAGGAAGGGGGGGAAAACAAACAAGAAAGAATTTATCTTCATTACTGTTTTATACTTGCATCTTTGCTGGGTGGCACAGTGACCTTCCTCCCACAGATGCTCAGAGCCATCAGTATCTCAACATCTGTTAATCTTGTCTGTTTGAAAATCCAGAGACTGGATGTACAGCTGGACTTTGCAGTTATTATGGTCACAAATGATTGAACTGAAAGAAGTATGCATGCCTCTAGGCCATTCGCTCCAGCCTGAGCTATAAGGGAGTCTTGGATGACTGACCTTTGACTTTTGACCCCTTCCGACTTACTGACCTGAGGAAATGAACTTAAAGAAATCAACAATAGCCGTTTAAGTAATGTCTCTGTCTTTATCTTAATTACTCTTTTATTCATCATAATCAGCTGCTTTAAAACCATACCTTCTGCCCTTGTAAGCAATTTGAATTTCATATAATTTTCACATGTCACAAAATATTATGCTTGCTTTGATTTGTCTCAAACATTAAAAAAAAGCACATACCTTGTCCTCTGAAAAACCTTTACCAAATATAACCTACAAATTTGACTACAGCTCACTTACTAGCAAAGTCAAAGACCCTAGTGCTCTCTTTGAATATTCAAAAAACTGAGTCTAGAGAAAATGTTTGACCAAATGCTCTTGTATAAATAAGACTTTTAGTGCATTTGTAGACTTTCTATCACTGTTAATATTTCATCCAGAAAGAAAATCCAGTGCTTTCATTTTGGACACCTGCAACTTAAACCAGAAATCCTTAAAAAGCAATGCGAGGTACCTTTCATGACAGACATTCTTTCCTTATCATTGAGTGGATAATGCAGGCAATGTGTTGGCTGTCCTGACACTATTGAGGCAAAGA
>PVJN01018475.1:5157-32700 GCA_004026805.1 Lasiurus borealis
AAAAGCAAGAAGAGAAAAGAATCCAAAAATGTGAAGATAATGTAAGGAGACTCTGGGACAGCTTCAAGCGTACCAACATCAGAATTGTGGGGGTGCCAGAGGAAGAGAGAGAGCAAGATACTGAAAACCTATTTAAAGAAATAATGACTGAAAACTTCCCACATCTGGTAAAAGAAATAGACTTACAAGTCCAGGAAGCGCACAGAACCCCACATAAAAGGAATCCAAAGAGGAACACACCAAGACACATCATAATTAAAATACCAAGAGCAAAAGACAAAGAGAGAATATTAAAAGCAGCAAGAGAAAAACAGTTCATTACCTACAAGGGAGAACCCATACGACTGTCAGCTGATTTCTCAACAGAAATCATGCAGGCCAGATGGGAGTGGCAAGAAATATTCAACATGATGAATAGCAAGAACCTACAACCAAGAATAATCTATCCAGCAAGGCTAACATTCAGAATTAAAGGGCAGATAAAAAGCTTCACAGATAAGAAAAAGCTAAAGGAGTCCATCAACTCCAAACCAGTATTATATAAAATGCTGAAGGGTATTCTTTTAGAAGAGGAAGAAGAAAGAGGTAAAAGCCAAAAAATTATGAACTAATACATATCTATCAACAAGTGAATCTAAAAATTAAGTGAATTAAAAATTTGATCAACAAAATAAACTGGTGAATATAATAGAATCAGGAGCACAGAAAGGGAGTGGACTGTTAATTCTTAGGGGGAAAGGGGTGAAGGGTGTACAGGGAGAGACTGGACAAAAATCATACACCTATGGATGAGATCAATGGGAGGGAGCTAAGGGCAGAGGGAGGGTTAGAAGCTGGGTGGAGGGGTGCTATGGAGGGGAAAAAGAGAAACAAATGTAATAATCTGAATAATAAAGATTTAATTTTTAAAAAAAATCCAGTGTAGGCAGAAGTAAGGAAATAATAAAGATCAGAGTAGAGATAAATGGCATTGAAACAAACAAACAAACAAAAAATACAAAAGGTCAACAAAACCACGAGCTGGTTCTTTGAAAGGATAAACAAGATTGATGGACCTCTAGCCAGGCTCACCAAGAAGCAAAGAGAGAGGACCCAAATTAAAAAAAGCAGAAATTGAAGAGGAGAAATAACAACAGACCCCACCAAAATACAAAGGATTGTTAAAAAATACTATGAACAACTCTATTCTAACAAACTGGACAACCTGGAGGAAATGAACATATTCCTAGAAAAATATAACCTTCCAAAACTCAATCACGAAGAATCTACACATCTCAATAGGTCAATAGCTATGGAAGTAATTGAAGCAGTCATCAAAAAGCTTTCCAGCAAACAAAAGCCTGGAGCCAGATCGCTTCACAGGGGAGTTTTACCAAACATTCAAGGAAGAACTAAAACCTATCCTCCTCAGACTATTCCAAATTATTCAAGAGGAAGGAACATTTCCAAGCTCATTTTATGAAGCCAGCCAGCATCACCCTAATACCAAAACCAGATAAAGACAACACAATGAAAGAGAATTACAGACCAATATCCCTCATGACATAGATGCAATAATCCTCAACAAAATTCTAGCAAACCAGATCCAGCAGTACATCAGAAAGATCATACACCATGACCAAGTAAGATTTACCCCATAAATACAATGATGGTACAATATTTGCAAATCAATAAACATGATACATCACATAAAGAAATTGAGAGATAAAAATCACATAGTCATATCACTTGATGCAGACAAAGCATTTGACAAAATCTAATATCCTTTCTTGATAAAAATTCTCAACAATGTGGGAATAGAAAGATCATACCTCAAAATAATAAGAGCCATATATGATAAACCCACAGCTAACATCATACTCAATGGGCAAAAACTCAAAGCATTTCCCCTAAGAATAAGAACAAGACAGGGATGGTCACTCTCATCACTCCTGTTCAACATAGTACTGGAAGTATTAGCCATTGCAATTAGACAAGAAGAAGAAATAAAAGGCATCGAAATTGGAAAAGAAGAAGTAAAGCTGTCCTTATTTGAAGATGACATGATATTATACATAAAAAACCTGAAAGACTCAGTCAAAAAACTAATACACTTAATAAATGAATTCGGCAATGTAGCAGGACACAAAATTAACAAGCAACCTATGGCATATCTATACACCAACAGTCAACTTACAGAAAGAGAGACTTAAAAGGCAATCCCATTTACTATTGCACTAAAAAAATTAAGATAACTAGGGATAAACTTAAACTAAGGAGGTAAAAGACCTATACACAGAAAACTATAGGACACTGAAAAAAGATATAGGAAGATGTAAACAGATAGAACATACCATGTTCATGGACTGGTAGAATCAACATCATTAAAATGTCCTTACTACCCAAAGCAATTTATAGATTCAATGCACTTCTCGTTAAAATACCAATGGCGTATTTCACAGACCTAGAAAGAACACTCCAAAAATTCATTTGGAATAAAAAAAGACCCTGAATAGCTGCAGCAATTCTGAAAGAGAAAATAAAGCAGGTGGGATCTCAATATCAGATTTCAAGCTGTACTCCAAAGCCACTGTTCTCAAAACAGCCTGGCACTGGCACAACAACAGACATATAGACCAACAAAATAGAATAGAGAATCCAGATATCGACCCAAACCACTATATTCAATTAATATTTGACAAAGGAGGCATGAACATACAATGGAGTCAAGACAGTCTCTTCAATAAATGGTGTAGGGAAAATTGAACAGATACATGCAAAAAAAAAAAAGAAAAAAGAAAGAAAGAAAGAAACTAGACCACCAACTTACACCATACACAAAAATTAACTCAAAATGGATACAGGACTTAAAACTAAGACAGGAAACCACAAATACTAGAGGAATCCACAGGCAGCAAAATCTCAGACATATGCCAAAGCAATTTCTTCACCAATACAGCTCCTAGGGCAATGGAAACTAAAGAGAAAATAAACAAATGGGACTACATCAAAATAAAAAGCTTTTGGATAGCAAAAGAAACCATCAACAAAACAACAAGAAAGCCCACTGTATAGGAGAATATATTTGCAAATGTTATCACTGATAAAGGTTTAATTTCCAACATCTACAGGGAACTTACGCAACTTAATAAAAGGAAGATAAATGATCCAATAGAAAGATTGGCAGTGGACCTAAATAGAATCTTTTTGAAAGAAGACAAAAGGAAGGCCAAGAGACACTTGAAAACATCCTCAAAGTCACTGATTACCGGAGAGATGCAAATCAAAATGACAATGCAGTACCATCTCACACCTGTCAGAATGGCAATCATCAACAAATTAAATGACAAGTGCTGGCAAGGATGCAGAGAAAAAGGAACCCTCATGCACTGCTGATGGGAATGCAGACTGGTGTAGTCACTGTAGAGAACAATATGGAGTTTCCTCAAGAAACTAAAAATGGAACTCCCCATTTCACCCAGTAATTCCTCTTCTAGGATTATATCCCAAGAAACTAGAAACACCAATCAGAAAGGATATATGCACTTCTATGTTCAGAGCAGCAAAATTCACCATAGCTAAGATTTGGACCAGCAGATTGAGTGGATTAGAAAACTGTGGTACATTTACACAAAAGAATACTAAGCTGCTATAAAAAAGAATTGTTACCATTTGCAGTAGCATGGATGAACCTGGAGAGCATCATGTTAAGTGAAATAAGCCAGGCAATGAAAGAAAAATACCACATGATCTCACTCATTTATGGAAAATAAAGAATATTATAATCTGATAAATAAAAATATAGATACAGAGGCAGTAAAGCTCCAAACAGGCTGTCAAATTACAGCAGGAAGGCTGGGGAGTGTTGGGGACGGAGGGAAATAGATCAACCAAAGGACTTGTATGCATGCATATGAGCACACCAATGGACATAAGACACTGGGAAGGTGGGATGAGGGCATGCGACACGGTTTAGGGGAGGCTGGGGGAAGGTCAATGGGGAAAAAAGGAGATATATGTAGTAATATATGTAATCCTTTAAACAATAAAAAATTATAAATTGAATTATATAATATATACCGTTTTGTGAATAGTTTCTTTCCCTAGCATGTTTTCAAAGTTCATCAATACTATATCATGAATCAATACTTCATTCCCTTTTATAACTGATCTAGAGGCCTGGTGCACGAAATTTATGCACGGGAGTGTGTGTCCCTCAGCCCAGCCTGTACCCTCTCCAATCTGGGACCCCTCAAGGGATGTCCAACTGCCTGTTTAGGCCTAATCCTACAAAGTTTCAATTATAGAAGATAAAGGCTACAATAAATAAATCCCAGATCTCAGGGCCTCTGCTTGGGTTGCCGGGGGGCATGGCAAAGCTACAAACCACCACAGGCCCCTTGCCCCAGCCACCTCACACCCCAACGGAACCCCCACCTTGATCTGGGACACCCCCCATCCTACCAGGATCAGCCCTAAATGGGCATTTGGACAACCCTCTCACAATCCAGAACTGCTGGCTCCCAACTGCTCACCTGCCTGCCTTCATGATTGCCCCTAACCACTTCTGCCTGCCAGCCTGATCACACCCTGCCAGCCTGACTGATGCCTAACTGATCCTCTGCCAGCCTGATTGCCCTAACTGCCCTCCACTGCAGGCCTGGGTCTGCCCCAAATGCCCTTCCCTGCAGGCCCAGTCCCCTCCAACTTCCCTCCTCTGGTGGCCTGGTTACCCTAACTGCCTTCCCCTGAAGACTTGATCACCCTCAACTGCCCTCTCTTGCAGGCTTGGTCCCTCCCAACTGCCCTCCCCTACCGGCCCGGTCACTCACAACTGCCCTCCATTGCAGGCCATCTTGTGGGGGCCATCTTGTATCCACATGGGGGCAGCCATCTTTGACCACATGAGGGTAGCCATCTTGTGGTTGGAATGATGATCAATTTGCATAGTACTCTTTTATTAGATAGGATAGAGGCCTGGTTCACAGGTGGGGGCCAGCTGGTTTACCCTGAAGGATGTCCCAGATCAGAGTGGGGGTTCCCTTGGAGTGTGGGGTGGTCTGGGCAATGGAAGGGGCCTGTGGTGGTTTGCAGGCCTGCCACTACACCCCTCCCCCCGTGACCCAAGTAGAGGCCCTGGGCTCTGGGACTGATTTATCTTCTATAATTGAAACTTTGTACCCTTGAGCAGAGGCCTGGGCCTGCCAGTGCAGGCAGAAAGCTTGGCTTCCTCCATTGCCGGGGAAACCCAAGCCTCATGCTCTCTCCATGGCTGCAGCCATCTTGTTTGGGTTAATTTGCATATTCACTCCTGATTGGCTGGTGGGTGTGCCTTGTGGTTGTAGCAGAGTGATGTTAATTTCCATATTACTCTCTTATTAGATAGGATATGCATTTACCACATATTATGTATCCATTTATCAACTGATGGACATTTGAGTTATTTCTATTTTGGGGCTATTATGAATGTTGCAGTCATATAAAAGTTTTTTTATGTGGGTGAATGTTTTAATTTCTCCTGGGTCTATTTTAGAACTGGATTTGGGAGGTCCTAAGGTAATTCTATGTTTAACTTTTTGAGGAACTGACAAATTGTTTTCCAAAGTGGCTGTACCATTTTAGGTTGCCACCAACAGTATATTTCTCCACATCTTTGCCAACACTTGTTACTGTCTGTCTGTATTTATTATAACCATCCTATTGGGGTATGCAGTGGTATTTCTTTGTGAAGCTGACTTACATCTTAGGAGAACTTTTCAAATTGACATTAAATATACCATAAAATGTATTTTTACATATACATTATGGATACAGTGATGTCTCCAACCATTTTAACACACTGTTGTGTTATTATCTCAACATTTATAAAACAACTCAATATGAGAGAATCACCTTATGAAAAGTAGAAATTATACACATTCATGAACTTTATGAAAGAGAACAGTGGACCAGGAGGCGGGGGGACTTAAAAGGGATTTCCGATAGGATTTCTGTGCCCCTTACTACAGTAACCAATACTGAGTGTTGCCCAAGGAAAGCAGAAATGAATTCAAAGGCACTTGGGTATCATTCCCATTTCTTGAAGGCTGCTTCCCCATCTGTAAAACTGAGCCAATAATGTCTACGATGTAGGCCTCCTTTGAGGATTAGATATGCTCATGCAAATGAAGAACCGAGGACAGAGCATGGTGTTACAGAATATGCTCAAGATGTGGTCAGCACTGTTTTGCAATAAGAAATTTGGACCAATTTATCCAGGTACTTGTATTATAATGTACCGACTCAGAAGGTTAGCATGCTAGTGCCCTTACAACATCCAAGTATCAAAGCACACCTCGGGCATCCTCTGGTCCACAGGTCTATGACTCATGAGCTTGGTTCCACTGAGCACTGGGCCATTTAATTTCTGAGGGTCCAAGCAAAACTTAGTTGGATCCCAGGCCATCCTATACATGCTTTAAAAGTAAATAAAATATCTATATCCAGCCATAAAGCTTGTTCAAGAAATACAAGGAGCTGAGTCTATATAGGCCACAGAGACTCACCTGCCTTACTATTATAGCTTTAGAGCTTCCTGTAAACTTCTGGGTTTATACCAACTACAAACCCGAAATAGATGCTTCCCAGGTCCTCACCAGAACACCCTTTTTCAATCATCACTATTTCTTCGCAGGCTGGCCCCATCTCCAACACCTGCATCTTTTTGCCTGGCTGCTGGCTGATGGAGCCCAGTCTATGGCCTGCAGGTGCCCAGGATCTCCCAACCAATGACTGATAGGAGTTGGGGTAAATACTTTAGCTCCTTCACCCAGGAATGAAAGTGGAGGGGGTGATTCTGGCTCCCAGAGGTCCCCCCCAGGGAAAAAACTCCCATTGGTCAGGGTGGTAAGCTGTGTGATGTCCCGCCCACTTTGGTTCCTTCACTTTCCTTCCTCACTTCACCCTTCATCAGTGTTTCCTGGATCCGTCTCCCAAAGAAATTTGCACTTGAATCCCTGTCTCAGTATCTGCTTCTGGGAAGCCCAGAAGGCAAAACCCTAGACATGTTTTTCAGTCTTTCATTCAGTAGGTCTTAAGAGATTCCAGATTGTTGAATCACAGAGCCATCACATTTGGCTGATGTTCAGAGAAGGGGGTGAGTGGAAATGGAAATCCTTGTTAAAATTTAACAAGTTGTGAGCTTGGGACACTGACCTAGAAAAAAGGGTACCTTTTTCTTCATAAAATGGTGCTGGTCACTTACCAACCCTTGGATGCAGGGGGCCATGTCTGCCCAGATTACATAGGATTGCTACCGGCTGCTGAAGGTCCTGGCCTCGCAGGGAGCCTGTGCACAACTTACAAGTGGGGTAGGTGCTCGATAACAGTCTGCAGATAGTGATGAGGACTCACATCTGCCACAGGAGCACATGGGAGATCAGACACTGGACAGCCTGAAAGGGTGCTGGGTGCTGGGGAGAGGGAGAGAATCCATACTCACAGTATCTCTCTAGTGTGTCAGAAACTTTAATAGCTGTTCTTGTTCCCCATATCCAAGATTTTAGCTGTCACAGAGCTGCCCTCTCTTCTTATCCTTTCACGACTATTTACCCTAACCCCACCTCCCCACTTCTCTGTAGCTGGTCTGCAAACCCCCAGAGCCCGCCATGCAGAAGCATTCCAGACCTGACAGTGACCACCAGCTCCTTCCTGTCACTATGACATCCTCTCCCAGGTTCATCAATCTGTAAACGGAGCTGTACAAGGAAACCCTATGGCCAAGCAGCCTGCTTTCTCCCATCAACTGAACCCTCCACTCAAGCTCAATCTTCTTGCCACTCCACTGCCTGCTCCAACTGCACTGGGATGATTCTGTGACTGGGTCTACAACTGCTAAGCCAGAGCTGGACCCAGACATTCCCATTCCATTGCCCACACTGGCTCTGTGCCCCAGGGAAGGCACTGGTGCCAGTTCTGGCCAAAGCTAAGGCTGCTCCCAGGAGAGACACTGATGTCCGTAAAGCAGCAATTGTCTCCTGCAGTTGTTGCCATGGCAATGCCAACCTCTGCAGTCAAGAATAGACAACCGCACGCAGAAGAATGAACCTTACAGGAGGAAACCAGGCTAGAATTCTCTCCTTCCTGCCAAGAGTCTTGCTGTGGGGACACACAGCACTGTCAAGACCGCAGACAGTTACAAAAAACCACTCTGGAAAGGCAACCTGCCCAAGTGATAATGAAGAAATTCAGAATTACTGCCTAGCTAATAGGCAACATGAAGACAGAAGTGTTAAAGAAATTAATGGAATCTGTGTTTCAAAATTATGATTCGTATTTGTATATGATTTTCATCTCATATCAAAATACAATGAACTTTCTCTTCCCCATCCCATCTTTGCCCTTGAACTGCTCTTTACCTTAATCTACCAAGATACAGGGATGCATACAGTCAGGGGAACTGGTTCGAATCCAGAACCTCTCCCCTCACATGCCTATTGACCTATATTCTCTGGGCCTCCCCCTCTCTGTAAAGTGAAGGATTGGCTCTTTCTATGCTGCAATAATGTGCAGCACAAGGGTTCTGGCTGTTCCCCATAGGAGCAGCTTCTATCTTGACCACACGCAGCACAAGAGAAGATAAACTGTAAACTGGACTGAGCCCAATGTGCTACATACTTAGAGAAATGAATGGAAATTGCTGCTATGTGATTTCAGCAGATCTGGTTTCCTGCCAAGGCTGAAAAGGAAGGGGGAAAAAAAATCAAACCTTTTTCACTGGGGAGGAGGCTGAAAAGCTGTTTCACTGAAGGGAGAACGCAGGACTTATTCAGCACAGACAACACTGAGCCATTATGGGGCATGTTGCACAGTGGCAGCATCCTGGCTCAGCTCTGCGCATTCCAGGCAACCTGTCACTCTGCAAACCTCTCTCAGTCACATGAAGACTCAGGTGGCACCTCCAACACAGAAGCCACGTGATCACACATATAAACGTTCTCCGCTCTTTAGTTAAAAAATGAAATAGAAAAACTTTTGCCCAGAACTTCACTTCCCTAGGTATGGTGCCTTTAGAGGCAAATATTTACTACAAACAGAATGAAAAAATACTGGGAATTTTTTTTTCACTCTGCAGAAATATCTTTTAAAATTATAATTTCCCCATATATTGAATAGCAATTTTGTTTTTATGGTTAAGTTCAGGCCATTTGTCTCCATTTATTTCTCAGGACTGGAGAGACTGGGCAGGAATTTTAGCTTCCCTTCCTAGGAATGAATAATAACTTCATGGCCATGTGAAAGACAATGATTTGAGCCAAAAGGAAACAAGATTCAGAATTTCTGGTTCCCAGCTGAGCCTTGAACCCTTGACACCATATTGCATCTTATCACTGACACTCCAGGAACATTTTTAACCCCAAACTATCCTATCTAATACAAGAGTAATATGCAAATTGACCATCACTCCAAGACACAAGATGGCTGCCTCATGGTATCAAAGATGGCTACCCCCTCACGTGGACACAAGATGGCCACCACAAGATGGCCAGCAGGGGAGGGCAGTTGTGGTCAGTTAGGAATGACCAGGCCAGCAGAGGAGGGCAGTTGGTGGGGGGGTGGGGGACCAAGCCTGCAGGGGAGGACAGTTGGGGGACCCAGGCTTAAAGAGGAGGTCAGTTAGGGGTGACCAAGCCAGCAAGGGAGAGCAGTTAAGGGTAGTATAGTTAGGGGTAATTGGGCTGGCTGGGGAGCAGTTAGGCATCGATCAGGCAGGCAGGGGAGTGGTTAGGGGGTGATTAGGCTGGCAGGCAGAAGCGGTTAAGGGGCAATCAGTCAGAGGCAGGTGAGTGGTTTGGAACCAACAGTCCTGGATTATAAGAGGATGTCCCACATTGGCGAGGGTGCAGGCTGAGCTGAGGGACAACTCCCCCCCCCCTGCCCCCATACACAAATTTCGTGCACCAGGTCTCCAGTAGGTTGTATAAGAATGTCACGCATTTGGGTTTAGAACATGACACAGTATAACCCAGAGTGCAATGACTTGCTTTTACATATTATTGATAAAATGGCTCCCATAAATTAAAGAAAAAGATGCCCACAAGATAGAGTAATCCTATTAACCAAAACCAGCCAAAGGTCATTAAGTCTGGGGTAGCTATGTCATGATTAGTGTCAAAGGTGGCTCCCCCATCCGATTAGAGTGCATTAGCTGCCTGATGCAAATCTAAACAGCTCTTCCAGAGCCACTAAGTCTAGGATGATGAGCTGGAGTTGGGCTATGCATGCTTCATATATCCCAGTCCAAGGAAGCTCTGCCCTCGTCCAGGAGAAGAGAAGTTTGACCCATAGAGGCAGAGGTGGCTTTCCCTCTAGCAGATAAAGTACATGGGCTCACCAAAAAAAAGTCTTTAAATTCAACCATAATTTTATAATCAGAAAATTAAGACTTTTAATTTTATTTGGAGGATATGGCATCCTATTGTTTAGTGCTTAAGATACTGGAAGAGTTCAATGGCCACAAATAGGTGGAAGTTAAAAAGCAAAAATCTCCCAATACTTCTTCTGCCCCTCTCTCCTGACCTGAAGTTCTGATAAGTGAACCACGAATGCACTAGACAATCAGAGAGACTAACGTTTCAGAAGGCTATGATCAGAAATAGTTCTTTAGTGTTTTGCCAAGAACAGCAATTAGCTTATCAGATTCATTAGTTACTAGAACAGAGATTTAAAACAATTGTTCATTTCTGAGTAGACGGTGGGTGGAGGGGTGTTCCCCCAGACCAAGAATTATTGCCTGGCTAATAGGCAACATGAAGAGAGAACATCAGGATTGGGGGCAGGGTAGCACCAAAGGCAAATGCCATCTTCTTCACAACCATTTTAGGATGAGCTAGTAGGCAATTGTTTAAACCTATTATTCCGGCACTTTGGGCCCAACGATCGAGGGCAGTACGCATTTAATAGATGCCCACACTCAGATACCTGAGGACCACTTGCTGGTACCTTCTCCTGGAGAAGGGAGCACTGTGTTCTTCAGTTCTCATCCCTTGTTTCCTTTCAGCATCTCCCTTTCATAGCATGGTTTAAGAAGAGGAAGAAGAACCCTGTGTTATCTTCTTCTATTTTTTTTTTCTTTGTCCTCCATCTTGGCCCTCTGTCAAACCACTTGGAAGTCTGGTCTTCTCTTGCCTCAACTTCCTTACCCTTCCACCTTATATTCCACCACTTAATTTTTGCCTTCATTCAGTTGCTTTCTTAAATAGCTCCAGAGCCTCTTAATCCTCAAATCTAGGATCTGTGATTGGCTTCAATGTCCTCCAAACTTACAAACCATTTAGAAATGTGCACCAGCAACCTCTTTTGACTCTTCCTTCCCTTCCAGTCACTGGTTATTACAGCCAACTCCTTTTACAGAACATCCCCCGTTCTCCCACCACATCTCTTCTCTTCTCTTTCACACCTTCCTCCTCTTCAGTACACTCGAACACTCCTTTGGTTTCAGCCATAGCTGTGTGCCAAAGACACATGCAAGGCTACCAATAACCCTGAGCCCCAAACCCATGGTACCAACTGTCTGATTAAAGTCTCTAACTGGATGTCCCCGAACCCTAAATGATGTATTTTGTAGAGGGATCCTTTCTCCTCCTCCCCCTCCACCTTTTCTACCGCTGTCCCAAGTCATCTAAGATCAGAGCCACCTTGCCCATACATAGTCCCTCACCACCCTCAGTCCGTTGCCACACAGTGGTGGTTCAGTTCTCTGGTCTATCTCTTGCTTTACACCTCAATTATCCTTATTACTTTTTGTGCAAGTAATCTGCTTGTCTCTTCTCCCTCCAGTGCATTCTACATCCTTTTCCAAATTCATCTTCCTTTGACCCATCTGCTAAAAGATGGTTCTGTCACTTGCCAGGATGCCCTACTGTATATAGCTCCCCCCTAGTTAGATGCGTTCAAAAGTATAAAACCTGTAAAACAATTCCCACAGTGTGTCCCTCCCCACCCAACACTCCAGAGCCACAGGCACAGCACCTTTCCAGCAGCTGCTCACTGCTCTAACTATTCCCTCCAGCTGGAATGGCACCTCGACACCTTTACCTGTCAAATCACTACTTGTTCTTTAACACTCATAAAAAATGCCATCTCTTCCACTACAATGAAGCTTTTCTGGATAAATGCCCACTGTCACAGGCTCATATTTCATATTCATTCATTCTCTCTCTCTCTCTCTCTCTCTCTCTTTCCCCCCCCAGCCCCCCACTAACCTCCTTCCCCTCTCCCCCGCCTCCTTCCTGCTCCTTCTTTGAGCTCGCAAGCACTCTCATACAATTCCAGGAGAAACTATATCATAATACAGATTAGTCATCTGAAGCACCACTGAGGTCAGAAACTAGGGGAGAAGGGCAACGTATCTGAGAGTGACTCACCTGCCACACCCTATGCTGTGCCTGGGTCATATATGTCTCACAACTACTCTCTGATAATGTGATTATCACTCTTGGCACTTCACAAGTGACAAGGTCAGGTTCAGAGAGGTTCCTGACTTGTCCAGGGTCACAAGGCCCATATTATATTTACTTAATGTGGTGGTAATGAGAACCAAAGAATGAAAGGCACAGAAAAATCACTTTACAAATTGCAAGCACTATACACATATTTGTTATCATTATAACTTATATTAACCTTTTATAGAGATGTTTAGTTAAGAACATGTTTTCTACCTTAGCCATTTTGGATTCACTGCAGCATTTGTAATAACTATTTAAAGTTTAAATCATTGTTTAATTAAATTGGATTTCTGATGCCATGTCCTGAATTAATAGTATTCTTGAAAATTTTTACACCAAAATAAAAGTTGTCATTTATTTTGCAGGTGCAAGTGTCAGATACAGATGATCTCTGGTCTCCACCGCAATGCTGGAAGGTTTGTCTCACTGTCCTCAGGTTATATGTGGGAAATAGAGTTCAGTGAGGAACAGTCACACAGATAATTAGGCGCAAGGGTGGGAGGATCTCATTTCAAAGTTCACGATTTCCCACCACTGCAGACTCCAACCACAACGATACAATTCACCCAGACGCTGTCAGAATTCAACAATGGTCCTGCATTGGAGATGAGTCCTGTTGCTTACCAGCACAGAATCATTTTCCTTCTTAGAGCCACAAGCACTAAGCGCTCCCTCTCAGATTCCACTCAGCAGCACCACATCCTCACAAACCTGGCATAATCAGCGCCCCTTCCACACAGCTGGGCGATTTCACACATCCTTACACATTGAGTATGTCCCTTATCCCTGATTCACTCAACAAATACTGACAGGATCCTTCACGTGCCAGGCACTTTTCTAGGACACTTGGGAATGCAGCAGTGATGAGACACGAATCCCGTTTTTATGGAGCTTTCATTCCAATGGAGTAGGAGGAGACAGACAGTAAGGAACCAAATCATAACAAAGCTGATTTCTCCTGGTGTTGGGATGTGATGAAAATAAAGAGGGTCAGGGAGGATGGCTCTGAGCAGGTGACACGAGAGCAGGGGCTTGGAGTTTTTCCAGCCATGGGAAGAGTGAAGGCAGAGTGCTCCAGGTAGAGGTCACCAGAAAGGTGCAGCCTCAGTTAGGAAGCTCGCAGGTCCTGGAATGTGGTCAGAAGTAATGAGAGAAAGCAAAGAGCTGGACGGCAAGAGATGATGCAGGAAAGTCAGGCAGGAGCCTGGTGATGGAAAGCCCTATTGTACATCCTTGTAACGTTCTTTTAAGCCAGTGGTTCTCAACCTTTCTAATGCCGCGACCCTTTAATACAGTTCCTCATGTTGTGGTGACCCCCAACCATAAAATTATTTTTGTTACTACTTCATAACTGTAATTTTGCAACTGTTATGAATCATATCTGTGTTTTCCAATGGTCTTAGGTGACCCCTGTGAAAGTGTTGTTCGACCCCCAAAAGGGTCGCGACCTACAGGTTGAGAACCGCTGTTTTAAGCCAAGGAATGCCCTAAGTGGGCTTCTGCTTTAAAATAGTGCTCTGGCTGCTCTGTGGGGACTTGGTATTTGGGGAGGGAATGTGAAGTAAGATAAACATGAAGACCAGTTAGGAGACCATTCAGAAGTCCAGAAAGATATGAGGCAGCTTGGATTAAGGAGAGGGCAATGGAGATGGAAAGAAGAGGCAGATTTGGGGTACAGTTGGGAGGTGGGCCCATACTACAAACAGGAATGAAAAAGAACCACGTGTAAAATGTCTAAGAAAAAAACTTCACAAAGGATGTGAAGGGCCTATATATTACAAAACATTAGAAGAGATGGAAAAAAAGATACAATGAAATGGAAAGATATTCCATGTTCATGGACTGGAAGAATCAACAGAGTTAAAATGGCCATATTACAGATTTAATGCAATCCTCATCAAAATCCCAATGTCATTTTTTAAAGAAATAGAACCAAAAAATCATTAAATTTGTATAGAACCACAAAAGACCCCGAATAGCCAAAGCAATCCTGAGCATAAAGAACGAAGCCACTACCAGACTTCAAATTATATTACAAAGCTATGATAATCAAAACAGGATGATATTTGGCAGAAAAGCAGATACACAGGCAATGGAAGAGAATTGAACCCAGAAGTAAAACCAAATGTATATGGACAAATAATTCTTTATGAAGGAGTCCAAAACACACAATGGAGAAAAGTAAGGCTCTTCAAAAAACGGTGCTGGGAAAATGGAAAAGCCACATGCAAAACAATGAAACAAGATTACAGTTTGTCCCCATGTACAAAAATTAATTCAAAATGGATTAAAGTTCTAAATATAACATCTGAAACAACAAATTACATAGAACAAAACATATAGACTAATAAACGTATGGACCTTGGACTTAGAGAACATTTTATGAATTTGATCCCAAAGGCAAGGGGAGTAAAGGCAAAAATAAATAAATGAACTAAAAAGCTCTGCATAGCAAAAGAAACCAACAAGAAAACAAAAATGGCAACCAACTGTGTAGAAGATATTTGCAAACAACAGCTCTGACAAGTGATAATATCTAAAACATAAAGAACTCGTACAATTCAACACCAAAGAACAATCCAATTAAACAATGGGCAGAGAACCTGAACAGACACTTTACCCAAGAAGACACACAAATAAATGGCCAAAAGACATATAAAAAGATGCTCAACTTCATTGCTATTAGGGAAATGCAAATCAAAACCACAATGAGATACTACCTCCTGCCTATTAGAAAGGCTATTATTAACAAAACAAGTAATGACAAGTGATAGAGAAGCCCTGGAGAAAAGGAACCTGCAATTCACTGCTGGTTGGACTATAAACTGGTACAGCCACTATGAAAAACAGCATGGCAGTTCCTAAAAAAATTAAGAATAGAGTCCCCATATGACAAAACAATCCTTCTTCTGAATATCTACACGAAAAACTCAAAAACATTTATTTGCAAAAATATATGCAGCCCTATATTATTGCAGCATTATTCACAGTGGCCAAGACTTGAAGACAACCCAAGTGTCCCCCAATAGAAGACTAAATAAAGAAGATGTGGTACAAATAAACTACACATATATATTATTCAGCTATAAGAAAAGAAAAAATGCTGCCATTTGTGACAATATGGATGGACCTTGAGAATATTATGCTAAGTGAAATAAGTTAGTCAGAAAAAGCTAAGAATCATATGAGTTCACTCATATTAGGACATAAAGCTGAAAGTCACAGACAACAGTATGGTAGCTACCAGAGGGAATTGGCGGGTGGATAGCAAAGGGTAAAGGGAACCAAATATTTGGTAATGGAAGATGATTTAACTTTGGGTGGTGGGCACGTATCATAGACATGTACAATGAACCTATATGATCTTATTAACCAATGTCACTTCAATAAAAGTAATTTTTAAGAAAAAGAACCACACGATGACCTCTTGTAAATACCCATGAGTCTGATAAACTGATCTGCATGCCAGTCACAGGTCATATACTACTTACTGAAGTCAGCCCCACCTCAAGGCTTAACAGGCCAGAAAGGTTCATTCATCCTTAGTCTCAGTCTTTAGATATTGCCTTCCCTCCTTTAACCTCCAAGTTCAAGCATGCCAACTGTGGAGTCATCAAATAACTCCAGAAATCAAGGCAAAGAGAGAACCGAGATACTAATACCTTGTGTCAACATCCTGCAAGCCCCAATAATTCCACAGATTTGGTGCTATCACCACCGGATATGACAGGGAGAACACACCTGCTCTCCAATGTCACTTAACTGTTAGCTGGCAGGTCCACAATCAAGTCCAGGTCTGTCTGACCCCATGCTTCTTCAACCTCGAACAAGATCTCAAGAGACTTCACCAGAGGGAGAGTAAACCGCAGAGACTACAGTACAGTAAGCTGATCACACTCACTCCTGAAACTAGTCTGATTCTACTTCTTAACGTTAGTTTCCCCAATTTTTTCTAAGTAAGAATACTTTCATTTATTTAGCATATAATTATTGATGCTTCCTTGTTTCAGACAACCTGATAGATCCTAGGAAACCAAGAGTGAGGACACAGTCCCCAAGCAGCAAGAATCCAGAATCTGAGGGGGGAGACAAAGATGCAGGAAGGGAAGGTGGCTTTTCCCTCCTAGGTCTTTTAAAGCTCAAATAATGAGGTTAAACTGACACAGGAAATTTGGCTGCTATTTTCAAGGACTTTGCTGCTTTAGTGCCACACTGGCCTCATTATGTAGATAACTTCACAGATAAATTCCATTTTATTATTCTCTAAGAGTAATGTCTAATAAAAAAAATGTGTCAGCTTAAAAAATGCAAAGTCTCAGGCAAAGTAAATAACTTTTTCTATTTTAAGCAGCAGTGCTAATCAGCACCTCACCAGAGAGCTGAGATGGATCCTAAGTGCAATGTGGGAAATGATAGTAACAGAGAACAATCCTTGGCTGCTGGAACCAGGCACCACGGGTAGTGTGCTACAAGAACCTTCTCATTGAATCCTCAAGGACCCCAGGAAATAGGTAACATTAGGATGCTTTTTTTATAGGTAGAGAAACCGAGGCTTAGGGCAGTTAAATGACTTGTACCAGGTGACCTAGAGATGTTAGGTAGAACAAAGGCCTGTGTTGTGTTCTGCGAAGGCCAAGGTGGGCCTTTAAAATGGCTGAGGTGTCAGAAACAAGAAAGTGGTCTAATGGACCCAGCTTTATTTTGTTTGGAGGGGAGGAATTTTGGAGGGTGATTAATTATCACATTTTCAGGATATTTTTTAAATAAATTGAGACAGCTGCATCCCATGCCCCAAGGGCATAAAAAAAAGGCTTTCGCCCTCAGCCTGGCAGGTGAGGACAGAGATACAATGTGCACAGACAGAGGGGATCTTTGCTGGACACTGGGGAGCTCTGCTATCTCCCATAAACTGTTTGCCAAGCCACAAATGCAAGGACCATTTCAAATCCCACCAATTGAAAAGTCTTTTTCTCTGGTTAGCTTCTTCTGTTTGAAATATGTCTTCTCCCCAATTGAATGGCAACTCTCTGGAGAGAAGGAGCCAGGCCTTGCCTACCCGTCTCGCATGCATTTCTCTGGGAAATGCAAATTGACGGTGATTCTGAAAGCAAACATTGGAGCAGTCTGGAAAGATCTGCTTTCGATCCTGGTCAACACTGGAATGCCTTTTCCAGATCAATTCTATAGCTGTGACTGTGGACAGTGCTGAAATAAAAGAAAGCCAGCCACAAATTTAATGTAAATGAGAGCAACAGCAACTGAGTAGATAGGAAAGATCAGAGCCACAACAGGCCAAGAGACTCCCACAGGGACTTCCAACCTGGAGACTATAGACTGGATCTGCAAACAAACCACAAGACAGGAAACCGCTTTTACCAGGAGGGCTCCAGTCACTGCTTTTACGCCTTAGGTCCCCAACCACTTCAAAGGCCTTGAGCCACCTAGTGAGACAAGAGGGGAGGGGCATAGAGATGCTCTCTTCTCCCTACTTCCCCACCTTCCTCCTTCAGGCCCACCTGAGCCACAAAGGCCAACTTCATACCAGCTTGGTCTCCCTGTTCTTCCTTGAGTAACCACAGACCTGGATATGAAGTCCCAAAACACTGGGCGTGGAGCCATACACAGAAAATGACTTGCTTTTCTCGCTTGATTAGATGTGTTCTCCCTTGATTAAATGACTTACAGCTGCAGTGGTCACTCTGCTGCCACATGGTCCCCCTCACCCAGGAAAAAGATGCAAGAGACCACAGCCTCCTGAGCTAATGGGCAAAGCTCGGGCCCAGTCATGCAGTTAGTGGGCCCTTTCTGTGCCCACCATTCCACATTGAGTGCCTGAGTGCCACGATGTCTGAAGCCCAAGACCTTGACAACAGGCAGCCAATGCCATGAGTGCAGCAACAGCAGACTGTCCTCACAGGCTATACCTGAGAAGGTGGTCTGTGCAACACAGGTGGGGACTTCCCTGCTCCCCTCAGAGTGCAGACAAGCCTCTTACAAAGAAACCTCACAAGAGCCAGAGGGCTCAAAAAGGAAGACTTCAGGCTACTTCCCCTTCATTCAGTCTGAAAAGCAGCTGCTTCTGTCACTGTCCATCTCAGTTTTCAAGTTTTCCTGAACAACAAGCCCTTTCTGCAGCAAAGCTCATCGTTCCAAACACCTCCCTCCCCAGGGCCTTCCAAAGGATCAGCTGATCAATATTTGCCTAGCTTCCCTCAGTCTCCACTTTTGCAGCCATTTGCTGCTCTTTAAGCACTTATACTTATTTCTTCCCTTCTTTTCTGTTGAAGTATTTAAACATCAAGAATTGGCTAAATTTTACTTGCAGAATTTACTGGTAGGAGAGACAATTTCCTCTCTCCTCCATCTCTATCTTTCCTCCACCATGGGCAAAATCTTGCTCTTTCTTTCTCCATCCTAGGTAAACCCACCTTCCTGTATCCCTGACCTTGGCTCCCTCTATCCTCTCTCACATGCATCTTCTCCAATTCTTCCTCCATCAGCTAAAAACAGGCCCATATTCTTGCTATTCTAAAAAACAAAACCCTTCCCATTCAACTTGTGTCTGCTTCATCTTCCTGTGCCATCGTCACACACCAAGCCTCTCAGAAAAAAGCAGAACTGTTCTTGCTTCCTTCCTCTAACTCACTCCTCAGTCTATCCCAATCCTTCTGCTAAACCAGCACCCACAAAGGCCTCACAGTTGTCCCATCAGCAAACCCAGCTGCCTCCCTCAGTCACCTTATGGCTTTCTCTGCAGCATCTGCCCCTGCACCTGCCTACCTCTTCCAAAAAGATTGCTTCTACAGCTCTAATTTTCTCAGTGCTCCTTCAGCTCTTCTGACTTCTTTCCAAACACTGGCCTTCCCTACAATAGAGTTTTCGTCCCCCCTGCCTCTCTAAACCATTGTTTCCCCACTCAGATTTGTGTGCTACTATCACAATCTTTGCCATAGCCATGTACCATCTGCAAACCTGTAACTTAGCATTTTTCTTTAAATCAATTCATTTTTCCTTATATATACTTTCCACAAATATTTTATATTACTATTATGCATAAAAATTTACATATGATAAATAGAAGGCAGTAAAAATAAATACAATGAAAGCAAAGCAATATTAATGAATTCTAGCTGGATACCAGAGACATCAGGGGCTCCAAACCTAAGACCTCTTCTTTCCTTTTGTTAAAAGGAAAATCCCAAAGTATTAGAGATTAAAGACTAGCACCAAACTGAGCCTTTCTCTGACAGAATCACAAGAAATGAAAAAGGAATGAAAATAACTTTTCATTGTGTGACTCCATGTTATCTAAGGCCATGTCTGTGTAATGCCTAAAAATATCAGCTATGAAAATAATTTTTTGACTAAATACTAGGATTAGTTCTCATACCCCCATGGTTCTCTTCAGGAGACTTACAATTCTGACTCCTTTGATGACTAACCATACTTCCTTTCCATCCCACATGCCCTTAGAAAGTGAGATTATAGACATAAATTAAAACAAGATAGACAACAAACACCCAGAATGTCAGAACTGGTGCAAAACACCCCAGCCATCCACCCCAGATGGAGTTACCCATCAGCGCTAAAGCCTGCAACGAGTCCAGAGACTGCCCATCCTAATATGTCTCATCAATCAGTACAAACAATTGGACAGCCAACATCTGAAAGGTTTATATGCCAAATGCTGCACCACACACCTCACATATATGCTCTTCAATCTACACAATACTCTTATGAGGTTGATGCATTATTATTCCCAATGTTAGGAAACCAACATTCAGAGAAGATAAGGAACCTGCTGAAGATATCCAGGAAGCAACAGATCCGGGATCTGCACCAAGCCTGTCTGACTCCAGACTAATGCTCCTAACTCTTCTGTTCACTGATGCTGAGGCACAAAGCAATTTTAAACCCCACAAACCTCAAAATAACAGCCTGCTGCTTTTAAGCACAATTAAGACAATGGGTTGGCACAACAGGAAAACCGTTCAATATGTAATTAAACATAATTACTGGTGTCCTCTAATTGTTTAGGAAAATAAGTTTCTCTCTGTTGACAAGCTACAATTCTGGTGTGAGCTAAGAGAAAGTTCAAGGCTTCGTTTCAGTCTGTACATTTTCAGCACATGCACAGATTATTGGTGAGTACTAGTGTGGCTCAAAGATGTCTTCAATATGTAACTTAGAATCAAATAAGCTAGGGCATGGAGTGATTTTAGCAATTCTACCCAATCCTGCATTTTAAAGATGGGGAATCAGGGCCCAGGATAGTAATTTCCCAAGAACATGCAAGTCTCTGCCTCCTACTCAAGTGCTCAGCGTACCTCACTGTTTAGACAGGTTAAAATCAGATCCTAAAGCTGAAAACCTGGATTCACCAGTTGACCTCAGGCAAGTTACTTAACCTCTCTGAGCTTGAGCCAGAAAGGTAATAGTAATTATCACGTAGGGTTTTATAAGGATTAGATGAGCTAATATATGTAAGACACTTATAACAACACTACTTGGGCATATGGCATCTTATTAATACATTGAGCCATTAATAAACACTCTTATTTGAACAGTAAGCTATATATGGAAGGACTTCAAGGTTCTAATCACTGCTAAGAATAATGATATGTATGTGTTCTCATCTACTGAGGAGCTGTTAAGAGTTCATCTCCAATACCTGCAGGAAGTTCAAACAATGAAGCAAAGGAGTTGGCTCAGGAGGGAGGGAGAGAAGAACAAAACCTTAGTGCCTTGCTCTGTGCTAAGTCAACTGCAGAAATGAGCTTCAGTGTCAGTAGCCATGCTCCTGTGGGTAGACTTGTTTCTTTGGATAACCAGAGCAAACTCAATTTAAAAAAAAAAAAAGTAACATGAGCAAATACTTATTGAGCATATACTTTGTAAAAAACACTAGATAATGTATGAGAAACAAAGAAATTTAGGTAGAAATACCTAAGGCAAGCTTAGCAAATACCTAGAACTACACTCACTTCTTTCTTGCACACCATGGTAGACATCACTAATCCATCACAGAACACTTGCCCAAAAAGCTCAAGAACAGCCTTACAATTCTTTTTAACCTGGTGCTCCAAAAGCCACTGCTAGTACACAAGCATTGACTTTTAGGGGATGAAGGTATAAGCAGGCCACCCAAGAATGATGCATGGGCTAAAATTCAGTGGAAACCAAGAATTATTTTTTACTTACATTCTTTTTATAAGATGGTTGCATTTAAAACCACTAAGCATACAAAATATATCTTTTTTTATATATATTTTGATTTTTTACAGAGAGGAAGGGAGAGAGATAGAAAGTCAGAAACATCGATGAGAGAGAGACATCGATATGCCGCCTCCTGCACACCCCACAGTGGAGATGTGCCCGCAAGCAAGGTTCATGCCCCCAACCGGAATCGAACCCGGGACCTTTCAGTCTGCAAGCCGACGCTCAATCCACTGAGCCAAACCAGTCTCGGCCAAAATATATCTTATGTGTACTGCAATGAAAGGTTCAAAGCATCCAAGAGATAATATATATAAGCACTATGAGATGCTCTTTTTATAAGATTGTCAAAATACACAAGGACTCCTACTTAAACATTCTAATTCTCCCCAGACTCCCAGCAGAAAAATTGGTAGCATCTTCATTTGAAAGGTAGGAAATGTGCTTCATTTGAAAGGTACAAAATGTGAAGGAACAGAGACTGTAGGTGCTTGTTAAAGCTGCCCCTGTCAGTTAGTGCCTGCCATGGCCTTGCCTCCTGTTGGACCAGTTGGAGAATCCAAGACTCAGAGAAGTGAAACAACCTGAGGGAAATACAGGAATGTAAATGGTACTTCTGCTAGCCAACCACAGAAGGTTTTGCCCCATCTCTGCATAAGAAAAAGAGACACTGAAATGGGGGAAACAGGGCCAGGATTTCTATTGTGTTGGGCTCCAATTATGATTGTTAGAAAGAGCCAGTGAGCCTGAGCCAGTGCGGTTGAGCATTATCCCATGTACAGGTCACAGGTTGGACTCCCATTCAAGGCACATGCAAGAAGCAGCCAGTTGATGTTTCTCTTCAATGTTTCTATCTCTCTCTCTGTGAAATCAATAAAAACATATTTTTAAAGATTTCTTTTAAAGAAAGAGCCAGTAAGCTCAGTGAAGGGGGAGGTCCCCTCCATGTACAGCCCACCCATTTTGAAAAGACAAGAAATTACAGACCCTGTTTAATGCAAGTAAACAGTAGTGTTTAAAAGTATACCTCGCTTAGCACAAAATATTCCAAGTGTTGAAAAGCAAGGACCTACAACCAAGATTACTCTACCCAGCAAACCTATCATTTAGAATCAGATAGCTAGAGCTTCCCAAACAAGAAAAAATTAAAGGAGTTAATAAAAAAAATACTTAACCAGAATATAAAAAATATGAATAATAAAATGGCAATGACTGCTTATGCACCACCTATTATTTTAAGTGTAAATAGTTTAAATGTTCCAATCAAAAGACTTATGGTGGCTGAATGGGTAACAAAATAAGACCAGTACATATGCTGTCTATAAGAGATTTTTCAGATGGAAAGACGCACACAAACTAAAAATAAGGGATATAAAAAGATGTTTCATGAAAATGGAAACAGAAAAAAAAAATAGCCAGGATCAATATTATACCAGACAAAATAGACTTTAAAACAAAAGCTATAACAAAAGACAGAGGACTCAGTAATCCTATTTCTGTGTACATATCCAAAAAGACTCAAAACATTAATTTGAAAAGATACATGTATCCATATGTTCATTGCAGTAATATTTACAATAGCTAAGCTATGAAAGCAACCTAAGTGTTCAGCAATAGATGAATGAATAAAGAAACGTGGAACATATATACAATGGAATATAACTCAGCCATTAAAAAATAAAAATGAAATCTTGTCATCTGCAACAACATGGATAGGCCAGAAGGTATTGTGCTGGGTGAAATAGTTCAGACAGAGAAGGACAAATGTTATTCAATTTCACTTATATGGGAAATCTAAAAAAAAAAAAAATAAACAGATGCAAATCCATAGGTAGAACATTTTGACAGTTGCCAGATAAGAGAGGAGTTAGTGAAAAAGGTGAATAGATTAATACAAATTGGTAGTTACTGAATAGTCATGGGCATATAAAGTATAGCATAGGGAATATAATCAATAATATTGTAATAACTATGTATGGTACCATGTGGGTACTATATTTATCAGGGTGCTCACTTCATATGTTATATAAATGTCTAATCACTACTAGTATGTTGTAGAAAAAAGTTCATACTAATTATTTCATTTTTACAAAACTGGAGACAGTGACAGAGGACAGATTAGTATGTTTGGGAATGGTGGGGTGGGGTGGAGAGGGGTGGGAGGGAGAGAGAAGTGGGGATGATTACAAAGGAACACTGAGAATCTTTATAGGGGGGATGGATATGTTATTCATTATCTTAACTGTCATGATGGTTGCATATATGTATACATATATCAAAACTTACAAATTGTACACCTCAAATATGTATAGTAAAGATATCTGAAACAAAACCAAGTTTTTAAAAAGTGTACCTTGTTCACATTTGTCCTAAGTGTTCTAGTCTGTGTAAAGGAAACAGACCCATTAAGAAAAGGCTGTGACTGAGGCCATGTCTCACATAATCCATTATCCAGATTCCGTAAGGGAGGACAAATAATGTTACCTCTGAAGTGCCCAACAGATTGATGGGAGGAGGTTTCGAAGGCCCAGGGGGAAGGCATGCCGGAGCTGCTGTGGATATGCATAGCATGGGGGTGGCACATATGCCTGTCTAGTTGCCAGACAATGCTGAGAGGAAGTTGCTTTAAAAACATTTAATTGGTAAGTGACCTCCTATTAAGGATGAAACCATCTATATCTTCTGTTCAAAACCTCCCTTGTACTATTTCAATGTTTTCTTGTTCATTTTTTGATTCAACCACCAAAAGCATAAAAGGGTGTACAATGAGAAATCTCCCTTATAACTCTGTCCTCCCTTCCCCCAGCTGCCAGCTACTCCCCACCTTCCAAGCCAAGCACTGCTGCTGGTTTCACACATATCTTCCCAGAGTTCTTTGTACATAGAGAAGCAGACAGACATAGATTCTTAGTTTCCGCCTTTATGCCATAAAGAGTGGCATGTGATATACACGTCTCTATCTTGCTTTCATCATTTAATGTATCTTTTTAAAAAAATATATTTTATTAATTTTTCACAGAGAAGAAGAGAGAGGATAGAGAGCCAGAAACATCAATGAGAGAGGAACATTGATCAGCTGCCTCCTGCACAACCAAGGTACATGCCCTTGACCAGAATCGAACCCGGGACCTTTCAGTCCACAGGCCGACATTCTATCCACTGAGTCAAACCAGTTTTGACCATTTAATGTATCTTGATGATCTTTCCATCTATTACTACATAGAGAACTTTTGCATAATAAGTTTTCTTTAATTTACATATTTACATAAATATTAAGTATTGTACTAGGTAATTTTGAAAATCATGTAACCATGACCTAAAATAAGATATAAGAAATTCACATTGTCATCCCCACCTCAGTAATCTCCCTTTTAGTTTGTCACCATGATGAGTGATTTTTTATACATATTCTAATGCTATAATAATACCCTGTTCCTGTTAGAGACTAGTGATGAATTTCATGAGACATTTCACCCCTCAGTGAAGGCTCCTCCAATACAGCTCCCTGCAAATCCCCTCCGACCCCCCAAGCCCTGTTCCATTCTGGTCAAGGTGCCCTTCCTGTGGTCCCACACCTGTATTGCCCTTCAACACTGCTCAATGGCCTCTGAAATGATTTTTCTTTTCCCCTGTCTGTAAGATTGGGGTTCAGTCTTTGTCACCAGTGACACTGGTACCTAATGAGAAAGCACCAAGTAAATATTTGTTAAAGCCTTTCCCCAAGGCAGATTGTAATTAGACAGTTAAAGTATCGATTCCCAGACCCATGTAGTTATGGAAGTGACTAAATGCAAACTCATTTCACAATGACCATCAGAAAGGAAGCAGGAAGCTTGTAAAGAGGCAAAGGCAGGCCAGCCTGTGATGGAGAAAAGGCACTCAGGATTCAGTTAGCTACAGGAAGAGGCCTTGTCAGTTATCTGCCTTTGCTGATGAAGGAAAGAATGAGGGACAATTTAAAAGTTGATTTCCCTTTACTGGGCTTAACATGAAACATTCAGAGAGAAGACATTCCCTGAACCACATCACTGGACTGTAAATTTTAAACAGAAAAGGGAGGCAAGGCTGAGTATGGGACAGAAAGTGACCACAATAATGTGGGGTAGGAATGTGGGGAGATAAATTATCAAGAAAACCATCTGTTTTGAGGTCTGAGAAGTAGAAGGTGTTGTAAAAATAGAGAACTTTGGGAAATACAGTGGTACCTCGAGATACGAGTGCCCTAACATACGAGATTTTTGAGATACGAGTCGTCGAGTGAGCGATTTTTTGCTTTGAAATACAAGCAACATTTGAGATACAAGTAATCACTCGGATCGGCCGGCTGCACACGACCCACCAGTTTACAGCAACTCGAGCGTCTCATAGTTTCCCACGCCTCAGTCAGTGTGCTTGTTTACCTTGTTGTCGAAGCATCTTTTGTGCATTTACATACTTTATCACATTTCTTTTTACAACCATGGGTCCGAAGAAAGCGAGTGGAAAGGTCAGTGCTCAGAAGAGGATGATGTCTATTGAATTAAAGCGTGAAATCATAGAAAAATATGAGCAAGGTGTGCGAGTGGCTGACTTGGCGAGGCAGTACGGGCGTAGTACTTCAAAGATAAGCACTGTGCTTAAACAGAAGGAGTCGATAAAGGGTATAAGGCCAGCTAAGGGCGTTACAATAATTTCTAAGCTCCGTAGCTCTC
The DNA here is from genome assembly GCA_004026805.1 of Lasiurus borealis. Classification (NCBI taxonomy): domain Eukaryota; kingdom Metazoa; phylum Chordata; class Mammalia; order Chiroptera; family Vespertilionidae; genus Lasiurus; species Lasiurus borealis. The sequence continues at coordinate 31,529 of PVJN01018475.1, forward strand.
TCCATGAAAAGATGGAGGATCTACTGATGGTGTGGGTGACGGGGAAGCAGCTTAAAGGAGATACATTAACACAGGGCATCATATGCGAGAAGGCGCAAGCAATTTACGGTGATTTGCTGGAGCAGACCCCGCTCACTTCCACGGACCAAGCATCGAAAGACTCATTTAAAGCCAGTAGAGGCTGGTTTGATAACTTCAGGAAAAGGTCCGGCATTCACTCCATCGTCAGGCATGGTGAGGCAGCAAGTTCGGATGTGAAGGCACCTGAGGATTACCTCCAAACTTTTTCCAAACTGATAGAAGCCAAAGGATATATCCCCCAGCAAGTCTTCAACTGTGACGAGACAGGGCTTTTCTGGAAGATGCTGAATAGGACTTATCTAACGGCAGAGGAGAAGGCAATGCCAGGCCACAAACCCATGAAGGATAAGCTAACTCTCGCACTGTGCACCAATGCGAGTGGCGACTGCAAGATCAAGCCTCTGCTCGTATACCATTCGGAAAACCCCAGAGTCTTTAAGTCACATAAGATTTTAAAAGATAAGCTGCAAGTTATGTGGAGGGTGAACCCGAAGGCATGGGTCACCAGGCAGTTCTTTGTGGAGTGAGTAAACCTGTTTTTCGGCCCTTCTGTTAAGAAATATCTACAGGAAAACAACCTAACCATGCAAGCCCTCCTCGTCCTGGACAATGCTCCTGCTCACCCACCGAACCTCGAAGATGAACTCCTTGAAGAGTTCAAGTTTATAAAGGTTGTCTACCTACCTCCCAACACCACTCCTATCCTGCAGCCCATGGATCAGGAGGTGATTTCTAATTTTAAAAAGCTGTACATCAAGCACCTGTACCAGTGCTGCTTTGAGGTAATGGAGAACACAAACTGCACCCTTCGAGAGTTCTGGAAGAACCACTTTAACATCATGATATGCCTCAGATATTATTGATCAGGCCTGGCTGGGTGTTATAACGAGGACTTTGACCTCTGCATGGAAGAAGCTGTGGCCTGAGGCTTCAAAGGATTCGAACCCGAGGTGCCAGTGAAGGAGGAGATAGTGTCTCTGGGAAAATCCATGGGCCTGGAGGTGGATGAGAGAGACCTGAATGAGCTCATCGAGGAGCACTCTCTGGAACTCACCAGGGAGGAGTTACAAGAGTTGCAGTCTCAGCAACAC